>ML111395.1:37215-142028 GCA_003697995.1 Taxidea taxus jeffersonii | reverse complement strand
TCTCTGATTGACTTATTTCGCTTAACATAATACCTCTAGTTCCATCCATGTCATTACAAATGGCAAAATTTCATTTTTGATGGCTGCATAATACTCCATTTTATATGTGTACCACAACTTTTTTATCCATTCATCCATATCTAGACTCTTTCCATAGTACAACAGATGATTTTTTAATATCAATTTTCTATAAAATACCTCTGAAGACTTTTATTAAATATTATTTTGGAAACCTGAGAAACATTCTGACAGTTTTCACAAGTAAAATATGTGCTAAACCTCTTTTAATAGTGACAGTGTGCTGTAAAGAAATTATTTAACAAATTATACTTCATAGTTTATTCAATAATGTCATTTTAGGAGGGAAGTTGTTTATGTTCTGTGTTCTGTTCTCTTATTTGATTTCCCAATTTTATACCAGTGATTATTTTTATACTTTGAAATATATGAAAGAACTTAATTTCCTGAGGAAAAAAATAGAACTCTAAGATGCATCTCCTCACTAGGGAGGAATGAAGTGAGAGTCAGGAGGTAGAAAATTAATTTGACATGAACAATGAAATAAAAATGAGAGATTGGTTTCATAGGGCTTATACATCTTAATTAAGAGGGGGGAGAAAAAACTTGTATAGAATCCAAAGCTAAGCATAAGAGACTATGGACTCCATGAAGCAAACTGAGGGTTTTAGAAGGGAGGTGTTGGGAGGATGAGTGAGCCTTGTGATGGATGTTAAGGAGGGCACGGACTGTATGGAGCACTGGGTGTCATATGTAAACAATGAATCATGGGACACTACATCAAAACTAATGATGTACTGCATGGTGACTAATAGAACCCAATTAAAAAAAAATAAGCCAAAGCTAAAGCATACTCTAGTTCTGAAAACCTGTTAAAATGCATTCATATTTTTCAAATTTTCTAAAGGTTTTCCTATGTATCTATCTATCTACACACACACACACACACACACACACACACACACAGATACACACACATGCACACCATAGGAAGACCTCTATACACATATACACATTGGTAGTCACTCTCGCACACATTATTCTATGCAAGGGTACACAGATGCTATCTATTCACAGTGTGGAAGGAACAGGAAGGACTATATCATGCTGTAAGCAGAAAGCAACAGTGATGACTATAGCCAGAGAGGTGATTCAGAGGTGCAGTATGCAGGTACTTGTTTGGAACAGCCCAACCTTTAATCCTATGAGGAACATCAAAGCTAGAAAAGAGGGAGCTGAGTTGTCCTTTTTGAAAATGAGTGCTTTTTGCTTCCTGTCACATTGACCTGATAGGGCCTTAATCTTGCTGAGCCCCACTAGGGAAGTTTAGTTGCTTGAAGTCAGGATAATGTGTGCTGGGCAGGTAAGTGGGGCTTCAGTATAGATCTGGGTCTGACTCACTCTAGTCCCAGGGACTGTGCTTAAAGAACTGAGCAGTTTCTTTGTTTGGGGTCCTCATCTCCTGGCACAGATACTTTAATGGTACTTGAAATGACCTTTTTGTGTTCCCTGCATTTGCCATGTCTTTTGGCCATTTATTATTGAAAATGCTTTCGTTATTGTTACTGTTGAACATTTTGATTTATAGACACCTCATCAGATGTGGCAAAAAGTTTAGACAAAATGCAATTATTAAGCCTTAAATTTCTGTTTTCCCCAAAATGTCTTAAAATATATTTATTGAAAATAAATATCTGAAAGTCAAGTGCTGTGAATAAAACCCTTCCAAAAAAAAAAAATCACTCTCATCATAAAGAACTGATTAACCAGGGTTGCTCTTAGAATCATTCTAGTGAGGTAAATTTTTCACAGGTATACGTGTGTATTGGAATATATATACGCAGGTAATTGGCACTACCACCCAAAAAGAGGGAGTTGCTTTTGTCATTAAGTATGTTAGGAAACAATATTTTCATGCAATATATGCAAAGGGACAAAAAAAGGATACAATAAAATTTATTATGAAAGTGGCCAAATTATTAACTAAATCTCTTTTAAAAAATCGTTTTAAGTAAATAGTCATAGGAGTTAGAGAAAAGCAAGAACATTAATATAGTGAGGGATACACTGCATGTAATTGAGAACACTGGAACTGATTTTAATTTTACACATTTCCATTAGATGTCTGTAGTATCTGTCAGACTGTCAGAAAAGATATTTATCTATTGAGTAGGTGTGCAGAGAATGGAGATCTAGTCTGTGTTCCTGAACTACTAATGAGACCAAGTTTCATTTCACCCCACTGAAATCAACCTTGATATTTTTGGGGGGGTTATCCAAGACTTCCATGGCAGGTTCTAACAAAAACAAATTTAAAATCAACCTCAAGAATATCTTTTATTGAAATTCTAATGCTTGTTGTTCTTACCTTAAATTTTAAGTCTTGTCTCTAAACTTTTCTTGGTAATATGATGGGCAGATAGAGATAATTATGAATAATGGGCTTTTGTTTTTAATCCTTGTTAATTAACTGAGAAAGCTTTATAGAATCATGCCTTTAGATTCTGCCTCCTTCAGACTGAGAAATAAATGCCTTATGGGGAAATACAAAATAATAATTGAATGACATCTGGACAATATTTTTAAGACTTTTTCTTTCTGTTTGTCTTTCTTTCTTCAGTATAAGCCATATAGATCTTTCACGACTGCAAGATCTTTATATAGAGCTCTTACTGTTTTTCAACTTATTTAAAATATGTTTTTCAACTTTTAAACATCCAGAAATTTGCACAAACAATAGAATAATGCTTGGAAAAATATTTTAATGCGTGTTTGCTCTTATGGTGTGTCCATTAGTGAAAGCCATCAATTGAATTATAAAATACTGCCTGAGAAGCAGCCTGACATGAAAAACAGTGCAGACTTTGGGAACAATTCATTCATAGTTATATCCTGGATCTTCCCATTAGGGGTTGAGTGATTTTAGGCAAGTCACTTGCTGTCACTGAGCTTCAGCTTCTTTGCTAGAAAATTGGGATTAGAAATAAGACACTATCAGTAACTGGATATATGAGGCAGCTTACCAGAAATAAAGGGATGATATGCTCACAAAGTTGAAGGTGGTTTAATGAAGGGACAATTTCTAGAACTTTGGGCCAGGGAATCAATAGGGAATGGTAAAGCACCAGGCGTAGCAGCAGCAATAGGCCTAAAAGGACCAGAGATTGTGAGAAGTTCCCTGGACAGAACCTGTGGGCTTTGGTAGAGTAATGTAGCTTCTGCTGGACCACAGTGAGGTAGACAGGAAGCAGGGGAATAACTAGTCTGCCCTATGCCCTCTTACGGTGTTCTAATTTCTGTCTTGTTCCTCCCATTGGCTGAGGGCAACAGGGAGTTGCAGACAAAAGAACCTGAGTGATGCAGCTGATGATGCCCTGGGGCCCAGCATACCCCAGAGAAATACACCCTTCGGGTGACATGCATTGAGAATAGGCATCACATTCACTAACATGTGTTAAGTATCCACTCTACAACAGGAAGAATGAAAAATCTAATAACTCCTCTATCTTTGTTGCTTTGAAAAATGGTCTTCCAATCTTTAATAATTTCATACATATACATTGGTCTTTTATGGTATTTCCCCCCCTTTAGTGAAAATCAAAATAAGGGGCAACCACTTCATGTTTGAGTTAATGCCAGGGCAGAGATTTAAAACAAAACAAAACAAAAACAAACAAACAAAAAACAACTGCAAGACTCAGAACAGTAAATAATATATCAGCAGAGCCAAGAAGGCAGAACCAGAGAAGGACTCGAGAGCTCAAGACCTTCAGGGATTTAGAGAAAGTTTTGGAAGAACACTGTTTGGGTTTTATGCAAAAAGAAAGAGAGAGAGAGAGAGAGAAAGAAAGAAAGAAAGAAAGAGAGGAAGGAAGGAAGGAAGGAAGAAAAGAAAAGAAAAGAAAGAAAAAAGAAAGTTTGCTGAGGCAACATCATCCAAGTCATTAGAAGCAAGAAGAACATAATCGACATCTGGATTAAAAACAAATTATAGCCATCATAAGTATATATTTGGGGGCACAAAATTATTCTACAGTTTGTTGGAAGATTGAAAAAGTAAGTGCTTTCTCAGCATCTGCAGTGACCCCAGGCCTCGCCATCTGTCACTGCCATGCAGAGTTAGCAAAAGTAGGGAACTAAAATTGATCAGAGTCCAAGAGTATGGCAAATGGGCAGAGGACACCGAAGTTTAGCTTGCAAAACAACAGCAGGATTCCAGGTCAGAGAAAAAGGAAGAGCAAACTGGACCAGCAGTAGAATCGAGTAACCAGAGAGGATGAATGAAGCCTGACATCTGAACTCAGGGCAACAGGAGCAGGTGGGAGAATGGGATGCATATATCCTAGGGCAAGTTGCACGTTAAGTGGCCCACATTCTGCGATGGGCATGGCATTGTCAAGAATGTGAAGCACCTGAGATTTCACCTCATTTAGAAGCTACAAAGTAGAGAGTAAGAACTTTCTGGATGCTGGCAGAAGACCCAAGACTTCTGGGTCAGGAACAAAGGACTTTATTAGTCACGATCCAGCCAGCAGCGTGAGTATCAGCATATTTGTGTCAGTCTTTGACCTCAAATTTCATGGGGTGATGTGAATGGGTCCAGTGGATGTCTGCACTGTAGTGGTGTTGAACTTGGGAAACACAAACCTCTTATTATGGGCAGAAGTAAGCTCAACCTTTGCTTCAGAGGGTGGTAGTCTGTCTCTGGCCATTTGCCAGACAAACATCTGTGAAAAGACTAATCACAACAAAGGACAGTTACCACCTTACTAATATGACATGCAGAAATGCAAGAGATCTGTGTCCCAGCTTCCATGGCCTTTAGTCAAGCATAGATGTGTAAATCCAACAGTGGCATGTATTTGAACATGAGTGTGTGTCACAGATCACAATCCCTATCATAAACCCGATATATGTAACATTATTATCAACACAGGGTATGAAAAACAATTTTCTATAATAATTTGTTCTTGCTCTTATAGCATTTAAATATTATACTTTATAGATGCAAAATGAAAGAGAAGACTTAAAAAAAAAACACCTTAGCAGTTGAGAAGGAATGAATGATTTATTACAGGCTGACTACTTCTACCTCAGTTAAGGGAGGAAGAAATGCCCAGTAGGCATTCTGGGGGAAATTATGATGTCTGTAACTGTAAGACTTTGGGCGCAAATCCCAGTACACTGACAGTTGTGTTAAATTCAGATGCTGTCTCCTTTACTTTAACCCTAACCAGTCTTCCTAAGGCCAGTGCTCCTAAGGCCAGTGCCAAGCCAAGTCCTGTTTTATCACACCAGACCTTCAGAGCAAGACCCTCAGAAGCTGAAGGAATCCAAAGTACTCACAGAATGAACTAAATGAACAGAGTGCCCTGAGATGATGATGCTTATGAACACACAGCCTTTATTCCAAGTGTTACCAATTTTCAGGCTTCTCCTTGGGATTGGGCATCCCCCTGGTTCTCACACTGGTTTTTAAAAATCACATGACTTTTCAACTCCTAAAAATCAGGAGAATTTGGGGTGCTTGGGTGGTTCTGTCAGTTAAGCATCTGACACTTGATTCAGTTCAGGTCTTGATCTCGGGGTTGGGAGTTCAAGCCCCACGCTAGGCTCCACTCTGGGTGTGGAGCCCACTTTAAAAAACAAAACAAAAAAAGCTCAGGAGAATTCACCTAAGTAATCAATTTAATAATTAAAAAAAAAAAACCTCTTGTATACTTGGTTTACATGTTTAGATGGCAAAATTTAGGGTTAGGCACTCTGGTAAAACTGGTGATTTTTTTTCGCTTGGTGACAAAACCCATCACTCTCTACTGTCCCTTAAACACTGAGGCTTAAGGTCAGTTAGTATTTTTCTCACACTTAGGCCTTTTTCTTACAGCTACACTGCACAGTAGAAATTTCTTCTCTAATTTAGCTTACCAACCTAGTCCTTCTAGACATCTGAGTTTACGAACTCTGCTTTATCTTCTTTTCTCTTCACTTTGAAAAGCAATCACTGGTCTTACAACTAGTAGTGGCTTTTACCCTGACCTATATACTTAGGGTTGGGACAAAACGTGACCTCCTATGAGAGAATGAAATGAGCTCCTACAGGCCTCTACCTTCCACTGATAGAACTAAGGCCCTGGGGGCACCTGGGTGGCTCAGTCACTTAAGTGACTGACTCCAGACTTCTGCTCAGGTTATGATCTCAGGGTCATATGATGGAGCCTCGTATGGGACTCTGTGTTAGGCATGGATCCTGCTTAAGATTCTCTCTTTCCCTTGCCTTCTGCCCCTACCCCCAACCCTCTAAAAAATAGAACTTAGGCTCTGCATTGATTTTAGACAGGGCACACTTGGATCTGCACTTCTGGTGAAGAAGCTAACAGTCATAATGACAGTATTTTGGGATTTTCATCATTTTTCAAGAGATAAGTACTTTTCTCACAAAGAAGAAATACTCCCTTTGGCTCAGAATCACTGTTTAACTATTGAATGAAAATGTTAAGAATGCTTCTGACATTACTGATGCTTTTTTATCTTATCTTCCCATGTTTTTTCCACACTTTAGATGTAATAACAGCCATGGTTCTATCAGTGACATTCTGCTGTGTCCATAGAGTGAGTGGGAAGCTTGGGATGGAGCCTGGACTAGCTTCACTAGCTGTCCACCCACGTCACATCTGTCCTTGGCCTTGAGTCTGTGAGCCAATTTGAGGCACATTATACCAATGCTGTTACTCTTAGTTCATGAAATGCTTGGCCACATCAACATGCCTTGTTATAACCTCCCACTGACGTGTTGATGCTATTTGGCTGATTATGTCCTTGCTACAGAATTTAAATTTAAACTAGAACAATAATACAATAATTACAAAATGAAGTCAGCAGTATTTACATCACAGTAGTTGCCTGTCAAGATGAGACAAAGAAGAAAGCTGTATTTTTATGACT
The DNA here is from genome assembly GCA_003697995.1 of Taxidea taxus jeffersonii. Lineage (NCBI taxonomy): Eukaryota > Metazoa > Chordata > Mammalia > Carnivora > Mustelidae > Taxidea > Taxidea taxus. The sequence continues at coordinate 135,068 of ML111395.1, read as the reverse complement.
ACATTATGCCAGTATGGGGAAGCTTAAAAATAATCCTTAGATACAATGAAATGTCAAGATAATTAAGGGCTTGTGGATAAGCTGTAAATTAAAACTTTAATTTCAAAAATCAAATAATTATTGTTATTTTTCTTTATCCAAGTTTAACAAACAACAGATTTTAAAGGCTAAAGCCCCTGTTGGATGGATGGGGGTGGGGGTAGGGGAGTCAGAACTAACACACAAGACCAGAAGGTGGCAGCAGTGAGCTAGGATTAGTGAGTTCCTTGGCACCTCTCTTCTAGAAAGGGTAGTGGCTCAGCCAAGAGGGAGGGGTTTGGCCAGAGACAAAAGTCTAGACCTCTAGCCATGGTTGGGAAGCCATCTAAGTCCAGAAAATCAGGGAGTTTTGTGTTCCAAACTAAAAGTATGAAGACTCATGAAGGGGCAGTGAAGATTGAGCATCTGAGGGCGGGAAGTCAGATGGAAGATGACACACTAAATCATTATGTTAATAGAACATATGGTTGGTAGCTGACTTTTAAATGCCATATTAGGCCTGTTGGTTTTTAAATGCCTAGAAATCTCTCTATGTTGTGTCTTTGGAAGATGGGGCCGTGATTGATCACTAATAAACAATATAAAACAATCTTTTCTTAAAATTCATGGACCAAAATTCTAAATATTTAAAATATCCAAGATAAAAATTTGTTAACATCTTCCTGATCTGTATTAAAAGATGCTATCAGAAACAATATGCATCATTTAGGGGAAGGAAAATGAAGAACAACTGGTGATATTTTTCTAAAGAGTACAAACATAGGAAAATTAAGTTTATATAATGGCATAGAAGAAAATCAATTTACTATGTTCCAACATGACAAATATCATATTGTCCTAAAAAGCAACTGAATATATCTCCTATCACTTTAAAAGTGTTTCTGAAGTTGAAAATTGAAATAAAAACAATTTCTATATATTGGGTCTATTACAAACTCAATTATAAACTATTGCAAACAGAAAAGTTTAATTGTTAAGAAATAATTCAAGAAACTTCCTCACAATGCAAGTTGTTTAAAGGAAATATTTGAACAGGAACACAAACATTTGCATGCAGCAGAGATTTAACTTAGAAAATAAATTGTTTACTAAATAAGTAATTTATTTTTCTATGTTTCTATTATAATTTTTGGTGCAATTCTTTGTCCAAAGCAGATGGCATATAGCTGTGTTAAAACCAAACACAAACAGAAACCAGATTTGAAAATTCCTTGAGCAGACAATAGCTTAATTAATTTTTTTCTGTAAGACAGCTGGTGGAAACTTGACCTGAGTCACTTCTTGCTTATGCATCTGAAAATCATAAGCGAAACTTAAATTTTTCTCCAAAATTGATATGAGGTAAATATTAACCAGTTCCCTTTCATTAAAAAAAACCCACTAATATTTGTAAGCAATCACTGTGAAGAATAAGCAGTCACCACCTCCATGCTATGTACCCTGTTTTATAACAATCACCTCATAGCCTCATCCCATGTTTTGGTTTGAGTGCTCCTAGACTGCAAAGTGTCTTTTTGGTATGTGCACAATAAACTTTTACTAGTGCCTCAGAAATTCATTATTTTTACTTCTCTCTCTCTCTCTTTTTTTACATGAGTTTTTGCAAATTTGGCAATTATCGGTGCTATCACAGCTTTTCCCTGGATTATCCATCCCTAATGTGGAAGTAATGCGATTGGGTTCAGTGAACTTTAATTGGGTTCAGTTATATAGTAAGACCTCTACCAGAATTCTATGCACTTTGAAATACATTATGTGAATTAATCTTTTTTCTGAAGTAGATATTACTTATCTTTGGTTTTACAAATGAAGATACTGAGATTTACCAAAGTTAAGCAACTATCCTAATGGAAGGAAGATGAGCCCTTGATTGTGTGAATCTACAGGAGGTAAACCAAAAAGAGAATTAAACTGCTCAACTTTGGAAAAAGAGAGGGTGTAGAGGAGAAAGAGAGAGACCATCAAGAGAAACAGATGTAAGAGAACATTTTTGAGAAATTATAGACTCCTGATGCTCTTTCAAAGTCAATAAGAACCTGCTGAAAATTTTGCCTGAGTTCTGTGCCTCTTTGTTTTTTGGGTCCTATTGGAGGCAGAGCCTGAAACACGGCACAGGTAGTTTATTTGAAAGTGATTCCAGGGAGTGGAAGTAAAGAAAAGTGTGAGACAAGGAAGGGAAAAGGCTGATAAGGATGAGTTATGAGCTGGGTACCACTGTGAGCAAATGGCATTGACTTCTTCTGGGGACTTTCTGAGGAATCATACAGTACATACTTCATAGTTTGATCTCCAATTATCCAGCAAGTCGTTTTTCCTTTAGGGTAAGGATTTCCTTAGAGGCCCAATCCCCTGAACTTCTGGGTTATGCCTTTGTCCTCTGAGTGGTTGACCCGACCTGATGATGGAGAAAGAGGTTAGGCAATAAAGCAGAAGACTCCTTGTGACCCAGAAGTAATAAGCTGGTATGTGTGTGCCACAGACCGTGACAGCTATGCTAAGATCTGATGGACTGAGGAGATAAGAATGGGGCACTGCAAGCATCTGCTATATGCTACAATTTTCACATTTCTTTCTGACACTGATTTGCATGGGATTTTATTCATTGAAATCATAAGGTCTTAAGTAGGAGAACCACACAAATGAGACATCAGTTCTCTATTACTGTTTGCAATTTTCAAATAATATCTTTCTGTGATAATTTGCATTTTGTGCTATTTAAGCATACAACCGGGAAATCATATGCCTTTGAAGAAAAGGGTGAGCTAAAAATGTAATATGCTCACCCTTTCACTTTAAGAATAAAGCATCTTGAAACTTTACATTTAAAGAATTACCAGGGATAAGATCCTTGGATAGAATTTGTTCAGTGTGGAAAATATTCTGATATTAGTTAAATATTGAGAGGGAGATACTCTGAATTAACAAGACTGCCATTATATCTATAACATTTCTTAACTTTTAAAAACATTGGCAAGCAGGGCGCCTGAGTGGTTCAGTTGTTTAAGCATCTGCCTTTGGCTCAGGTCATGATTTTGGGGTCCTGGGATCAAGGCCACATCAGCCTCCCTGCTCAGCGGGAAGCCTGCTTCTCCCTCTCCTTCTGCCTGCAGCTCCTCCTGCTTACACTCTCTCTCTCTGTCAAATAAATAAACAAAATATTTAAAAAAACCCACTGACAGGCAGAACTTCTTGGTGATTCTTATTTTAATAGTACGAATTTGAATTAGTACAGCAAGTGATATGCAAAGTCACTTCAAAATATTTGGAAATTGTTTATGTGCAGTAGGCTAATAAAATTCCCTTATTATATTGGAATATTAATATTTATAAATTGTCATGATATTAATATTTTAAGAAGGGGCACATATATAAATTAATGGATTTGAATAGCAAGATATTGTTTTACTTTGCCTTCTGCCTTGGTAAAGAGACCTAGCAATAGTGGAAGTCATATATTATGTGAGCTAAATGGATTTTTCCTAGAACCATATATTGCTTTTTGATAATTCATTTCACATCATCACCACCATATATTTCCAAATTGAGTTATAAGGGCTTCTCAATAGCATACATTTTTATGGGAGTTTTGACATTTCGGTTTTACACTATAGTGTTAGCTTCTCTTTTTAAACCATCAGTAACTCTATCTTTGCTTTTAAAACATCAGCATTACTTCAATAATGTTAGAATCCAAATAAATCGATAATAATAACTCTTGCTTTGGTATCATGCAGATGTTTGATTCTGTTTCCAAAATGTTATGTTTTCTCTATTCAACTAACTATCACAATATACTTTTGGGCTAGATAAAGTTGTAATTCTATAGTTAGTCAAATAAATATGTCTGCGTGTCTAACATATTTCATAATGTTTATAGTGGTTTTCATTATTATAAAATCTTAGGTCAGTTTGAAATTAAGTTTGTAAATAATGTAAACAGTAAGTAGAAAAAGCAAAATATTTAGATTTTTAAACATCAGCATAAAACCCTGCAAAAGTAAGTACACATTAAAATTAGAAATAAGATGAAACGATATTAAGGTTAAAGACAAGAGCAGCTGAGGCAGAAACCAAAGGAATTACAGAAAAGCATGTAGGAAAAAAATGATAGAGCAGTAAAAGAACTAGTATTATATTTGTGCCACAACAAAATACATTTTGCCAATGAAAATAAATAATGAAAGTGAAAACAACTGTATTTTTATTCAATTACATTTGATTTATTCAATGGCCAATAATTTATTTTATACACCAAATGAAGCACTGTTTTCTAACATTGTATCACTTAAAAACAGCATATGAATATTTGCCCAATTTGGAGGGCATGTATGGGATGAACTGATTAAAATACAGCCTATATGATGCACATGAAACGCACTTTGTGGAAGTCCAGTTAACATCAGGTAATATTAAGATAGCATGGTGGGATGTAGAGATGATGATTATCCAAACTAGACCAAACAGAATAATAGTAGTAGGTAAGAATATTTACGTCCAGATAGAATTCATCCCCAAGAGCAACTAAATCTGAGATGATTGCCATAAAATTTAGAACATTTGTTTGGGATAGACTGACACAGTGTCATGTATATAAAGTTCGTTTTTGTTTAAGTTTACCTTAAGTGGCTTCCAAATAGCTTGAAAATAAGTAGCAATAACAGTCTCATGTAACTGTTGAATTAATAGAAACATGGCATATGTATTTGATGCCCAAGAAAGGGAATACAAAGAGTAATTTTGAATATAGTCCCTTAAAATTTACCAATGACTTTAAATTGTAGTTGTTGAGTGACAACTGGGCTAATTCTCATAGGTGGCAACTCAGTTGAGCATGTTTCAGGTGTTTGTTTGTTTTTTTAAGATTTTATTTATTTATTTATTTATTTTTAGGCAGAGAGGCAGGCAGAGAGAGAGGAGGAAGCAGGCTCCCTGCTGAGCAAGGAGCCCGATGTGGGACTTGATCCCAGGACGCTGGGATCATGACCTGAGCTGAAGGCAGCGGCTTAACCCACTGAGCCACCCAGGCGCCCTTAAGATTTTATTTATTAATTTGATAGAGATCACAAGTATGCAGAGAGGCAGGGGGTGGGAGGAAGCAGACTCCCCACTGAGCAGGGAGCCTGATGCGGGGTTCGATCTCAGGACCCCGAGATCATGACCTGAGCTGAAGGCAGAGGCTTAACCCACTGAGCCACCCAGGTGCCCCTGTTTCAGGTGTTTGGTAGTCGCAGGTATTTGTTTATTGAAAAATGGTTAATATATATATTTTTTTAGGCTCCTTTAAGTAGATCAGCTCTTTGATTTTAGATATAAGTTGATAGGAAAAAAAAGAAGATGTAGCATGTACAGAGAAAAGTACTGAGAGGTACAGGAGCTGCTAGTGTGTAAGGCTGTCTGTCATATTTGGAGGCCATCATGGGAGAAACATATAATGGAAAATTTTGAAAGGAGGAAGGTTGATGTCAGTACCAACCACAATTTATTTCAGGAAACGATTAAGGAAATGATTCTTGGAGTGCCTGGGTGGCTCAGTTGGTTAAGTGACTGCCTTAGGCTCAGGTCATGATCCTGGAATTCCAGGATCGAGTCCCACATTGGGTTCCCCCATGAGCAGGGAGGTCTGCTTCTCCCTCTGACCCTCTCCCCTCTCACTCATCCTCTCTCTCAAATAAATAAAATCTTTTAAGAAAAAAAAGGAAATAAAGTGATTCTTTTATTATGTGCAAAAATGTAATTACATAAGGCATTTATTAAGAGTATGTGCATATATGATTTCATTTTAAACAGAGGCTATAGAAAGTTGATTTTCCCCTCTAAATATTTTCAAAGAGATAATTGGCCCACTGCATGGGGTACACACAGGGGTGGGTGAACTACTATCTAAATATTGTAAAAGTGTAGAAACAAAGCAATGCTGAAAGATAGGCAAAGATTGGAGAGATAGATAAAATACATATTTTAGATTTTGTTTGATTTTAACAGGATTTGGAGGATTCAAGAGGCTATACATAATAGATGAAGACACTCGTAATAAAGATCTCATCTTGTCTTTATATTTTGAAAATATTGTTTGATTATAAAACTGTGTGCCAATTTAGGAATATATTCACTTATATCTTTTGTGTGAAATACTGCATTTCTTTCTTAGTAATGTTTCTCTTACATTATCAGGGTCATTAAAAGCATATTCCAAAGACGTTGACACTGATAATGATACCTATCATTTGCTTTGTGCTTATTTAGTCTAGATCCTGTTTTGATTTTTTTCTTTTCCTTTATATCATTTGGCCCATAGAGAACACATACAAAACATTTATTGAAGCTTAAATATATTAAACAATTGCTTTTAAAATGTTCAGCTAGTAAATTCTGGTTCAGGAGTACAATCTGGGGTACTGGGCAGACTCTGTCAGTGAAGCAAGTGACTCTTGATCTCAGGGTTGTGAGTTCGAGCCCCATGTTGGATGTAGAGATTTAAAAGAAAAAAAAAAGTGTAGAGAACTATGCCAGATACACTTGCATACTCTAATTTCTACATTACCTGCTTTGAGTTTGGACAAATTATCAAAACCTCTCTCAATGTCCCTCAATATAATTAAATATAAATTACAGAAAATTTTACATATGTAGATATTATTGATCAAATGTTTCTTATTTGCTATGTACAGACATACCTCAGAGATATTGTGGGTTCAGGTCAAGACAACCCCAGCAAGGTGAATATCACAATAAAGCAGGTGAATTTTTTGTTTTCCTAGTGTATATAAAAGCTGTTTACACAATACTGTGGTCTATTAAGTATGCAGTAACATTACACCTAAAAAATTTACATGCCTTAATTTAAAAATATTATTGCTGGAGCACCTTGGTGGCTCAGTCAGTTGGGCGTCCAACTCCCAATTTCAGCTTGGATCATGGCCTCAGGGTCATGGAGTGAAGTCCTGGGTCAGCGTAGAGCCTGCTTAATGTTTTCTCTCTTCTTTTCTCTCTCCCAACTCTCCTCACCCCCACTCTCTCCCTCTCTCTATAAAAAACAAACAATAAAAAAACAAAAAACAGAACACTTTATTGCTAAAAAATGCTAACCATCATCTGAGCTTTCAACAAGTCATAATCTTTTTGCTGGTGGAGGGCCTTGTCTTGATGTTGATTGCTGCTGACTAATCAGGATGGTGGTTACTGAAGGTTGGGGTGGCTGTGGCAATTTCTTTCTTTCTTTCTTTTTTTTCAAATTTGAGTATAGGTGACACACGTTATATTCATTTCAGGTGTACAATTTGGTGATTGACTGGTTTACATACTATGCTATGTTCACCACAGTGTAGCTACCACCTGTCCCATTACATCACTATTACAATATCATTGTATTCCTTATGCTCTGCTTTTTATTCCTGTGACCTACTCGTTCCATAACTAGAAGCCTGTATCTTCCACTCCTCTTCACCTATTTTGCTCACCCCCAAACCCACTCCATTCTGGCAAACATCAGAGAGGATGTCTGTATTTTTAGGACAATTTCTTAAAATAATACAGCAATGAAGTTTGTTGCATTGATTGCCTATTCATTTCACCAACAATTTCTCTGTGGAATTCTGGCATTTAAACCACAGTAGAACCTCTTTCAAAGTTGGTGTCAACCCTCCCAAACCCTGCCACTGCTTTATCAAGTTTTTGTAATATTCTAAATCCTTTGTTGTCACCTCAGTAATCTTCACAGTATCTTCACCAGGAGTAAGTTCCATCTCAACAAACCATTTTCCTCACTCAGTCATTTAAAGAAATTCTTTATCCACTCAAGTTTCATCATGCCATTATAGCAATTCCGTCACATCTTTAGGCTCCACTTCAAATTCTAGTTCTCATTATTTTCACCATATCTGTAGTTACTTCCTTGACTGGAGTCTTGAACCCTGGAAGTCATTCATGAGGGCTGAAATCAACTTCTTCCAAACTCCTGTTAATATTGATCTTTTGACTTCTTCCTATGAATCATGGATTTTTTGTTTGTTTGTTTGTTTGTTTTAGGTAAACTCCATGGCTGGCATGGAGCCCAAAGTGGGGCTTGAACTCATGACCCTGAGATCAAGACCTGAGCTGAGATAAAGGGTCAGATTGCTTAATCACCTGAGCCATGAAGGCACCCCTGAATCATGAATGTTCTTAATGGCATCTAGAATGGTTAATCTTTTCCAGAAGTCTTTCAGTTAACTTTGTCCAGGGCCATTAGAAGAATCACTATATATTGCAACAATAGCCTTACAAAATGTGTTTCTTAAATAAGACTTGAATGTCAAAATCATCCTTGATCTGTGGGCTACATGATGGATTTTGTGTTAGCAGCATGAAAACAACATCAATCTCATTGTATATCTCCATCTGAGCTCTTGGGTGACTGGGTGCACTGCCAATGAGCAGTTTAAAAAGAATCTTTTCTTCTGAGCCATAGGTCTCAAAGTAGGCTTAAAATATTCAGTAAACCATGTTGCAAACAGATGTGCTTACATTGTCAGGGTAATCTAGACTTTTTTCTTCCATTTATAGAGTGCAAGCAGAATAGATTTAGCATAATTCTTCAAAGCTCTAGGAATTTTGGACTGGTCAATAAGCATTGGCTTCAACTTCAAATCACCGGCTATGTTAACCCCTAACAAGAGAGTCAGGCTGTCCTTTGAAGCTTTGAAGCCAGACATTGACTTCTCTGTACCTATGATGGCATCTTCTTCCAACAGAAGACTGTTTTGTCTACCTTGAAAATCTATTGTTTTGTGTAGCCACCTTCATTAATTATATTAGCTAGATTTTCTGGATAACTTATTGCAACTTCTACATTAGCACCTGCTACTTCACCTTGCACATATTATGGAAATGGCTTCTTTCTTTAAATCCCATACACCAACCCTTGCCAGCTTTAAATTTCTCTTATGCAGCTTCTTTACCTCTCTCAGCCCTCATAGACTTGAAGAGAGTTAAAGCCTGGATTAGGCTTTGGCTCAAAGGAATATTGTGGCTAGTTTGTTATTCTGTCCACACACTAAAACTTTCTCCATATCAGCAATGTGGATATTTCACTTTCTTATCATTCATGTGCTCAGTGGAGTAGCGCTTTTAATTTTCTTCAAGAACTTTTCCTTTGCACCTACAACTTTCTAACTCATGCAAAAGACCTAGCTTTGAGCCCCTTTCAGCTTTCAATATGCATTTCTCACTAAGCTTAACATTTCTAGGTTTTGATTTAGAGTGAGAGATATGAGACTCTTCCTTTAACTTGAACACTCAGAGACCCTGTTGAATTCCTAATTGGTCAAATTTCTTTTTTTTTTAAGATTTTATTTGTTTATTTGACACAGAAACAGAGATCACAAGTAGGCAGAGAGGCAGGCAGAGAGAAGGGGGGAAGCAGGCTCCCCACTGAGCAGAGAGCCCAATGTGGGGCTCGATCCCAAGACCCTGAGACCATGACCTGAGCCAAAGGCAGAGGCTTTAACCCACTGAGACATCCAGGTGCCCCTAATTGGTCTAATTTCAATAGTGCTGTGTCAGGGAATAGGGAGGCAGAAGGGGAGGGAGAGAGATGGGGAAAAAGCTGGTCAGTGGAGCAGTCAGAACACACATTTGCCCATTAAGTTTGTCATGTTATATGGGTGTGGGTCGTGGCACACCAAAACAATTACAAGAGTAATAAGAAAGATCACTTACCACAAATCACCATAGCAAATGAAAAAATTTGAAATCTTGCAAGAATTACCAAGAATTGAGACATAAAGTGAATAAATGCTGTTGGGCAAACGATACCAATAGACTTGCTCATTTTGGGGTTGCCAAAAACCTTCACTTTGTAACAAACACAATATTTGTGAAGCACAATAAGGTGAGGTACGTATCAGCTCCTTATATATTTTTTTAAAGATTTTATTTATTTATTTGACAGACAGAGATCACAAGTAAGCAGAGAGGCAGGCAGAGAGAGAGAGGGGGAAGCAGGCTCCGCTGAGCAGAGAGCCGGATGTGGGGCTCGATCCCAGGACCCTGGGATCATGACCTGAGCCGAAGGCAGAGGCTTAACCCACTGAGCCACCCAGGCGCCCCAGCTCCTTATATTTTTTACCTCATATAACTCTGCTAGATATAAAAATGTCCCAAGAAAGACAATGAATTCCTCAATGGTACTGGGCTAGACTGATTTATCAGCACCTTGAACATGGAAGAGTTAGGAACACATCAAAGTTAAATTGTGGATATGATTCAGCCCAAACAATTTATCTGGTTGTTAGAAAATTGAGAGAGGATGATCATGCCAGGAGTATAATATTATATTGCATTTGGATCACTTTTGTACAATTTTCATAATTACTCCTCATTTAGGAAGATTATCTGTGGGAGGCCATAATATTTCTTAAGTATTGTGATAAAATAAAGCACACACATAAAATACAAAACTTTCCTATAGTAGCCATTGAAGTACTACTTTCCATATTCTAAAAGCTTTCACATGCTTTTTAAGTATTTAACTTGAATATTCTCAATTTTGACATAAGACACCTGTGGAAATTTGTAAGGAACAATGTGATTTGTTTTTTATTTGGTAGGTTTTGCTTTAAACACACTTTTTGTATTAATTACACACTCCTATTGAAAAAGACCAAATCACAGAAATTCTGATTTAAATTTCAATTTCCAGTTAGCTAAGGCATATTTATTTATTTATTTATTTTAGAGAGAGAGAGAGAGAGAGCGAGCACAGGCAGACAGAGGCAGAGGGAGGCAGAGGGAGGCAGAGGGAGGCAGAGGGAGAAGCAGGCTCCTTGCCAAGCAAGGAGCCCAATGCGGGACTCGATCCCAGGATGCTGGGATCATGACCTGAGCCGAAGGCAGCTGTCCAACCAATTGAGCCACCCAGGTATCCTAGCTAAGGCATATTTGAATAGAGCCTAATGGTCTAAGGCAAAAGCTTGCTTCTATTGTCCCATGTTATGTAGACAAATAAATCACTAACTTATCAGTTATGACAGTTTTCAGATAAAAATTCCAAACAGTTTTGGGGCATCTGGGTGGCTCAGTTCATTAAGCAACTGCCTTCGCTCAGGTTATGATCCCCTCGTCCTGGGATCAAGTCCCGGATTGGGATCCCTGCCATTGCCACTGCTTGTGCTCTTCTGCTGTCTCTCTGTCAAATGGACATTGGGGAGGGCATGCGCTATGGTGAGTCCTGTGAATTGTGTAAGACTGATGATTCACAGACCTGTACCCCTGAAGCAAGTAATACATTATATATTAATTTTAAAAAAAGAATGTTTTAAAATATCCAGTTTTTATAGTTTTACTTAATTACCTGACATTAAACATAAGTAGAAACCTTTTTATTACTTGATGCAATCAGGGGTAGAGGCTACAATTGAGTAATTGAAAACATAATATTTAAAGCAGAGAATCATTTAAAGATGTCTAAGATTTAGATATTTTATTCTAATTTAAACAAATAACTGTATATATCTACCAGTATTTTGATTTGGGCCTGAGGCCTTTTATTTGAATATGAATATGTCAACTAGATATTATCTGATCTTTTCTGCACTACCCACACCTCAAGTGCAACTAGTTTGGTTTACTTATTTCTTTTTTAAGATTTTATTTATTCATTTGAAAGAGGGAGAAAGAGAGAGTAGAGGATGTGTAGAAGGAGAGGCAGTCTAAGTAAAGCATTTTTCTAGATTTTATTTTTTTGCCCTCTGCTAGTCTTTTAAAATCATCTTCCTCATAGAGAGGTAAATCATAAGAGACTCTATAGAAAAGGAACTGAGGGTTGCTGGAGGGGGCATGGGTGAGGCATGAACTAAAGGGATTGTTGGGATTAAGAGGAGCGCTTGTGATGAGTCCTGGGCGTTGTATGTAAGTGATGAGTCACTGAATTCTACTCCTGAATCCAATATTACACTATATGGTAACTAACTAGACTTGGAATAAAAATGTGTAAGATAAATAAATAAAATCATCTTCTTCACATAATTCAATAGTATTTTAAAACCAAATTACTTTTTATCAGTTTTTTCTAAAGAATTTCACTTGGTTTTCATAGAAATAATAACTCACTTTTTGTACACACATTTAACTTATTTGTGTACTATTTATTTGTATTACTTAATAAGTTAATACAAAATATAATCAATACTACTTGGCAGGTAGTGAGCCTAAGAGAACTGAGGAGAGCCTACCAGCCACACTCTTTCAGACAGGAGGTTTTCCCAAGGGAATAGGGAGTAGCTATTAATCTCTGAAGTTACATAGGAGAGAGTAGGTTAGGAAGTTTTTGATGCAATAGTCCACAGTATTAGATGGGATCTGTATGTGGAAATGATTCAGAAAAGTCTATACTCTCTGACTGGATAATTGCAGTAGACTTCAAGCTGGTTTCCCCATATCTCCTCTGGTGCAGCCTTAGTCTCATCCGCTCAGCAGCCAGCGTGTGCCTGTTAAAGTGAAAGTCAGATCATGCTACTCAGCTCTCTCAAGACCCTTCAGTAGTTTCTGTCTCACTCAGCAAGGAAGCTATAGTCCTTAAACTAACCTATGACATTTGACAAGATTTATTTCTTTTCACCTCCAAGCATCGTCTCCCTGTTGTTCAGTCTTCTCTAGCTTCACTCACCTACTTGTCCTCAAGTGTGGAGACAAGCTCCTGCCTTAAGACCTTTGTTCTGGCTATACTCTGCTAGGAATGTTCTTCCTCAGATATCCACAGAGCTCACGAATATCACCACTTCATTTCCTTCAAGTTTTAGGTAAAGGGACAGCTTCTCACTGAAAACTGCCCTTGGATACTCTACCTAAAATTATACACCTTTTCCCTAGCTCTTCCCTATTCAATTTTACTTTTCAGCACTTAATACATTCTATAACATACTACATATTTTATTGAATTTTTTGCTCATTGTCTGTCTGTCTTTGGTCCATTGTGGAGGTATTAATCAATATTCTACTTTTTAATTGAAAACTTTAATTGAAGACTTTCAGATAAAAAATTCCAAACCAATAGATTATTATAATTTTACTTAATTACCTGAATTTATGCATAGTTGTGTATTTTTGAACTGCTTCTTCCTAACATCTGGAATAATGTCTGGGACATAGAACATATACAATAATATTAGAGGAATGAATGAACAAATGAATTTCATGTTACTTTATTAATTGTGCCCATAAGTTGTATAGGGCATATGAAAGGCAAACACATAATGGAAATTCATGCTCTTCAGATAGATTCTGGAAGTGGAAGCCAGAATAAAAGATATTATTCACTATAAATATATTACTATACTTCAAGTAGGCATTTCCCTCTATTAATCTCTGTCTTCTCAAAGATTTCCTTTCTTTTATTCTGACCAAAAGGAAAAATTGTACCCTATATGTTATGGGGAAAGAATGGCCTTGGAGCAGGCATAGTTGCCAGTTTTGCAGTTAATACATTGACTGTGGCTCAGGAAGCTTCTGATCCACTTTGAGACTCTCAGTGGCTCTTTGTGAAATAATTAAACAAGGTAGATTAAATGATCCCAGTTTTTACCATTTTTTATTGTTTACTGAGACAAGTATAGTGATTTGCAGCAAGATGGCAGCATTGTGGGCAAGCAGGTGAGTAATGCTGTGGGACTTACTTTTTAAACAGATCACTTGCAGATGCCTGAGTGACTCAGTTGGTTAAGTGTCTGCCATTGGCTCTGGTCATAATCCCAGGTCCTGGGATTGAGTACCCACACTGGGCTCCTTGTCCAGCAGGGAGCCTGCTTCTCCCTCTGATGCTCCCTCTGGAGCATCCCCTAGATGCTCCCCCTGCTTATGCTCTCTCTCTCTCTCTCTGATAAAGAAATTTTAAAAATCTCAAAAAGTAAAAAATAAAAAGATCACTCTGGCTACTCTGAAAAGATTGGACTGAAGGAAACTAGAGTAGAAGCAGATGGATGGTTAAGAAGCTATTGCAGTTGTCCAAATGAATGGTGATGGTAGCTGGGACTCAATAGATGGAAATAGATCTTAATGACTTAGTCAGCCTTAAGCAATATGTTGACATAGAGCTGACAAGACTTACCAATAAACTAGATGTGAGGTATGAGGGAAAGAAATGTCTGAGCAATTGCCATGTACCGAGAGGATAATAGTAATAATGATAATATTCATAATCACATACATAGACCAATAGAACATAAAGTATGAATGGTGAAAACATGCGACAGCTTCAGTTGCCAGCATGAAGACATTCAAGGTAAGGTCAGAAAAGGCATTGGGGAAGAGAGGTCATCTAAGATGGATTTAAGAATGCAAAATATACATATTATGAAGTTGTAAGTAAATGGAGAGGAATAAGAAGGTTAGTGTTCTAAGTATAAATCAAAGCACTAGCAAAATTTTGGAGTCAGGAGCTCATGTTCCTGTATTAGTGTGCTCAGACTGCCATAACAAAATACCACAGACTGAGTGGCTTAAACAACAGAAGTTTATTTCTCAGAATTCTGGAGGCTGGGAAGTCCATGATCAAGGTGCCAGCAAGGTAGGTTTAACTCTTAAGGTTTTTTACTCCTAACTTACAGCTAACAGCCTTCTCACTGTGTATCACATGACCTCCTTGAGCATGCATGGGAAGAGAGAGAGCTCTCTGGTGTCTCTTGCTCTTTTATAAGGAAACCAGTTCTATTGGATTAGGGCCCATCCTTATGATCTCACTTAACCTAACCACCTTGTTCAAGGCGCTATCTCCAACATAGTCACATAGGGGCTAGGGGTTTAACAGGTAGATTTTGATTGGGGCACATAGTTCAGTCCATAGCAGTTCCATTCACACTTTGTGAGCTACAGAGTTTCAATAAATTCAAGCTTATTGGATATTTCTCACTTACTATGTTTAATGAGATAGAGCTCAGGGCCCCAGGGCTATCACACTGCACAGATCCAGTAAATACCATTCTCTTTACATTACTATGACAATGACACCCCTAGAACAGATTGCATGAGTCTGCAGTGGCCTTGCTGGAGGGGGATAGGACAACACCACAATAACTGGAATACTTCTGACAATAACTCAAATACTTTTAACAAGATATGCAAATATTTCATTGACATATTCAGCTCAACTTAACTAAAGGAAATAAATCGTTGTGACCAAGGGCTGGCTTATACATAAGATATTATTAAGCATAGCTACTACTACAGAGATTTCAGACTAGAGTATGAAAAAAAAAAAAAACCAACAACAACACAGTATCCTTTTCTGATCTTAGTCTCTCAGTTCTGTAAGTTAGGGGCTAAAATCTCAAGGTACTGGTGTTTTTGACTATTTTTCCCAAGGTAGTCCTGCTGAAATACCTCATCTAGTCTGTCAAGTCCCTTATGTCACCCTTAGGGAACCAATTTTAGAGTACTCTTTTTTTCCAGTTGTAATAAGCCCATACACTTTGTTGTGTGTCACAAGTCTCTTGTCTTTCTCCCATGTGGCTAGATGCTTTGCATAGAGCCCATGCTAAGTTACACCACAGTAGACATTCTGCCAGTACACTTAGGTTATTCACTATTTATTCTTTCAAATAAATGAGAATTAAAAATAAGAATATAACAAAACAAAATGCAGAACATAAAAAGTCCATTGAGCATATCAAAAAACCCAGGAAGCTCAGCTCTTCTGTACTGATTCTCTTTGACCTTTGGGATAAGCATCCTGGGGTTGGCTTCAGGCTGGTCTTATAAACCAACATTCCCCACTGACAGCATTAAGTAAACCTAAGATACGGCTAGTTGGAAAACAGAATAAACAGTGGCTTTCCTCAAAGGTCCAAAGCAATCTATAGCCCAGTACATAGCACAATCCATAGCATATACAAACTAAATAACAATTTTGACAATAATGGTTAAAACAACAACAAAGAATGACTTGCAGTTGCTGCAAAAATTCTACCTGAATTCTTTCTCTCATAGGCTAAAACCTGTTTTATAAACTCAACCTATTTTAAGATCTCACCTCTTTCATCTCTTTCTTTTCTTTCTTTCTTTCTTTCTCCCTTTCCTTTTTTTGCTTTTTAAAAATAATATTCTGTATTAGTTTTACTGCTCATACTTTGTATTATATTTGATTTATTTTCTATAATTTTTACCCATTTTTAGAACTGTAGAATATGGTAAAGATAAAATAATGTATGAATACCCATATGTAGTTGAAAAGTCAATAACGAAAAATGACTTCCCCAATGCTAGGATAGAGAATAAGCACATGACTTGTAGCACAGAATACCTTGAATGCCCCTTTCTGCACACATCTCCTTCCATTTCTTTTTTTATTATTTCTTTATTTGACAGAGAGAGAGAGATCACAAGTAGGCAGAGAGGCATGTCGGGGGGGGGGGGAAGCAGGCCCTCTGCTGAACAGAGATCCCAATGCGGGGCTCAATCCTAGGACCCTGGGATCATGACCTGAGCCGAAGGCAGAGGCTTAACCCAGTGAGCCACTCAGGTGCCCCCATCTCCTTCCATTTCTGAAGAGAGACCACAATCCTGAATCTTGTGCTAATCATTCCTCATCGTTTTATATCTATGTATTTATTTTAAACAATATATTGTTTAGTTCAAGTAAACATATGTTCATTTGAATACTATCTACGTACTCCTTTTGTTCTTGTTCAATATATTGTTTAGTTGAGGAAATTTATTTAATAGAAATTGTACTATGTATACTTCTTAGCCTATCTTCTTTGGCTCAATACTATGTTCCTGAGATTCATCCATGTTGATGTGTATAGCTTTCAATAATTTTCAGTAATTTATGATGCCATCATATTATTCTACTACATTTTTTTCCCAGATCTCCTTAGCAAGGGGAAGCTGTAGTTAAGACTGGACTTCAGACTTTGACAATGAGGGATCAGAAAGAAACTGGTTTGATCTTGGTACATTTCCACTGGACCTGGGTTGTTGTTATACAACAGGAAATGTTAATATCATTTAGGAGATATGCTAAGTCCATTTAATCCTATTTCTGTTGGCCCACAGAACCCACAGTCTTATACCACAGGATAAGATTTCACAAGACAGTAAGGAACCGTTCCACTTCCAAGTGTTGCAAAACAGTGTCTCCTCCCCTGAAACAGAGTGGCAATAGTAGTGGTCATCATAGGGACAGGACAACCATGCTCAGTGAGGAAGAGCTCTCATTGTCAGCAAAAGCTATGGCTTCGTGACATAACATGAGGAAAAGTGGGAGAATTAGGGCAGATTTCTGAGTTTCCAGTACCAGAACCCAGAAAAATTCATAGAAATGGCTGGTAGTAATACTAAAGGAAGTTATGACGTATTTAGGAAACCCACCCACTTTTATTTGCTATCCACTAGACTATTCTCCAGCTACGAACAAACAAATAGAAACAGAAACAGCACCAGGTACTCTGAACTTAATCTTCCACCTGTAGCAGGCTTCAAGATGACTGACAAATTGAGAAAGCCTGAAATGTTGACACACTGAAGGGAGGAAAGTCCCGATTTAGAATACAAGTGCTCATCCCAAAGTTTGCTCCGTAGACATTTAGATGCAAGAGAAAAGATCTTGGAGCTTTCAGTAACAAAAACCAGGCCTCAAGCAAATAAATTCTATTTGCTATCACTGAACAGCTTATATTGAACTTGAAGCAAGACAAATTTTTTATCAGGAGAGTTGAAATCTTATTTTTGCTGATCCCCATAACTTTCTGAATTACATCTTAAACTCAACTTTGTATTCACTTTAGTGTTAACCCAAAATGTTAGTGTTAACTAGTAACATCAGAAATAATTGTCTGCTACATTTGGCAACAATCCCAAAATCTTTCTTTATAACTTTCTACAAATTTAGAAAACACAGGAAATAACACAATGGCAATTCTTAAACATTTCTAAGTAAATTCCATTTCAAACAGGTTTCAAGACTTCTACATAGCTTGCAGAGATGGAAAACTTAATGCATACCCCACTCTCTTGTATTCTGTGATGGTATACACTTTTAACACATAGAATAATTAAAAAATTTACTTAATTATAAAAATATTCTAAATAATAATTAATTTCCTAATAAAAATTTACCTGCAACAAAACTGAATTCAAAAGCAATTTAACCACTAAAATGACAAGTATATAATACTTCCAATTAACATTCTCAAATTTGCCTGTACATTTACTAATTAAATGACGATGGTCTCTAAAGTCCCTCACTCTTTTTGTCAAAAGGACTGTTTATTCAAAATCATGCAAAAGTTAGCTCCTTAGTTGCCTAGGGAACTGCAAGATCCAATAGCAATTTCAAACTAAAATTGAAAGAAAACCCCTTCCCTGTTTTATTTAGCAGCGTGCGTTGGATGGAGCATGTGAGTAGAGTTCCTTTAGCAGATTTTTTCAAATATCAAAGAAAGAAACAATATATATGAGCTCTCTAGAACTCTATATGAATCAGGTCCAATTCAGAGATGAAATTAATTTTTTATCATTTTGCCAACACAGGTGAATTTTAAACATAAATCAACTTCCCAAGACATTTCTCTCTTTTTTTTTGCAAAATTTTTCTTCCAGCATTTAATATTAAAAAATGTAGCATTCCTCTTTGCCAGAAACTCAACAATAAAGTTTCTTTCCATGAGTCATAAAGATTTATGACAAGATATATGCGTGCAACCTGGATAACTGACAAAAGATGGGTATTGCAAAGAATGTGCCTCAGAAGCTTGTCTACACAGTCGTTGCTAGCATTTTTTTCTGGCTGCCCTGCTTGGCCCACAAACCCTGTGAGTGTCTCCAGTGCCTGTGGGTCTACAATCCCCTTGTCTCACTCCCTGACTTAAACTCCATCCATAAGACTTTGTGTGGGGACCTCACTTCTCTGGATGCTCTGTGCGTCCCTGCAGGTTCATTTCCTGCCTTGATTCCTACCCACTAGCATTTGTGAAGTTGTAATTTTTAAATGGACTTAGAAAGATGAAAACGGTAAGAGAGTTTCAGAAGAAGCAATCTGGTTGCTTTAAAAATCAGCATTCTTAAGGTGTCTGGGTGGCTCAGTGGGTTAAGCCTCTGCCTTTGGCTCAGGTCATGATCTCAGGGTCCTGGGATCGAGCCCCACATTGGGCTCTCTGCTCAGCAGGGAGCCTGCTTTCCCCTGCCTCTCTGTCTACTTGTGATCGCTCTCTCTCTCTCTCTGTCAAATAAATAAATGAAATAAAATTTAAAAATCTCTAAAAAAAATCAGCATTTTTGCATTGGAAGGACACTAAACCTTGTGTTCTTTAAAATGAAGCAAAGTGTAGAAGGGTGGGGAAGAGCTGGAAGAAGCATATTTTTTAATCAATTTTGGGGAAGATGCTTTCACAAATCCTTGCCTTTATATAGCAGAGTGGGCTATTGCTTATGATTTTGATCAAAAGCCATAATTCTTATATTCCTCCAAGATTCTAGTACTATTTGCCTATCAATCCATACTTGTGGTATGAATGTTTTAAAGATTCTTTTCAGTGTTTCCACGGTCTTTCAATAGGAAGACTAAATGTAACACCTGAGGAGCTGCTCACCAGAGTCATAGGGTTGTGCTTTTCCTCCCTTGCTCCATCCATTACCTAATGCCTACCCTAGACTACTGAATAATAGGAGGCTGCATCCGAGATAGACCAGCCAAGAGCCAGCAGCAAGACCCAGATACTTGAGTTAGGGGGACAGCCCCATCAGTGAGCCCAGGTAAGATCATCAGATCTTTCCAGTTGATTCAGAGAATCATAACCAAAAGAATGTCGCTTTAAGTACTTTGAGTCTTGTAGTGGTTCTTCATACAGCAATTTATAACTGAAGTATACCACTAAATGGTAACCAAAATCGTCCTTTTACTTATGTGTATTTGTCCCCATGTATAAACACCTGGAAGGTAGAGACATTGGAATGCTCACTATGGAAAAACCAGTTCCTAGATCATAGTCTGACATGTAGTAACTATCCTATCAATATCTGATAAATAAACATATATAAGTCTTATCATATTGGTTCCACAACGAAACATGCTAAAAAGGAAGCAGTTCTTGGGATTGAAAAATCTAAATTTCAACCTGCTTTGATATCCACTAGACAGACATATGTCCTTGGAAATAACAAATGATTTTTTCTAAGGTTTTGTTCTATAGTCTATAAAAAAGGAGACATTAATGTCATAAAACAAACTGAGGGGGGTGGGGGGAGAGGGGTTGGGAGAGGGTGGTGGGGTTACATTATATGTTTAAATAAAAAAAGCTTAAATAAAAAAATATTTTTTTAAAAAAAGAGACATTAATGCTTATCTCAAAGGCTGATTGTATTAAGTGAGATAACATCTGGAAGCATCTTACATACAATTTATCACATCTGTTTTAATAAATAACAATTGTGGTAATGTGATGATAAAGCCATAAACTGGGAAATAAAATGGTGATTTAATTCAATAATTTATAATACATCTGTAAATGAAGGGCAAACCTTATTGGAAAGGATTCTATGTTATGGAATCTAAAAAAAAAATAGGGCTGTGACTCAGGAATACATGTGAAATTATCACCTCAAAGTGTTAAGGCATGACTAAATAGATTTCCCCAATAATAGCCCTGCAGTCATCCTCTTCTGCTAACTTCCATAAAAAGTTGCACTCATTTGAGAGCAATGACCTACCGTGGAGCATAGCAAATCTACCTGAGCCACATGAAGACAGTTCCAAGAGCTTGGAATGACTAGCACAGCTCTCTATCCAACAGTGACAATGAACTATGGACATTATAGAAAAGTGTATTTTGAAAATATGTGATTTAAGGATGTGATTATCTGTTAATATCTACCTCATTATACCTAATAGTATTAGATAGACTTAGAGATTAAGTGGCATAAAACATACAAAGCACTTTAAAGCTTGGCACATGGGGAGCATTCTCATTATTTTCCATGACTTTTCCAATATTAAGTTATTATGGCACAAGACTAACAGGGCTCAAACAAAATTAAGAGAAAACTCCATTGGCAATAGCTAGAGTTAATTAGATACTGAGTATTTAATGGCGATAATTTTCATGAAAGTTATTTTGATGATTTTGGGTAGTTCTAAATAGGATTTGTATTCATTTTCCAGTCATGTCATTTTTCTTTTCAGAAAGTAAAGAAAAGCCTTTGCATTTTGGTTTCCTGTTGTTCTGACATTTTCATGACCAAAATACCTGCTGTGTAATGTCCTGTAGAACACATTTAGCTTTGACATATTTGTGAAGCATTAGCTATAAGCAGTTTTAGCATATTGTGCATAGAAGAATTTTTTTCAAGATTTCATTTAAGAAATCAAATTCTCAAATCCTATTTCAATAGCTAGTTAAATATATCTAATATGTGAGGGAAAATCTAACACTCATGGTACCTACATAAATAGGAAAATTATGAAGAAATAAGTCATTGTTCTTTTTTACTTTTAGCATTTCCTTTAAAACACTTGTTTTGGGTAAAGTAAAGCTCAGTTTGAATGTGACAACTCATGTCACTTCCTTAGAAATCATATGCATTATTAGTTGTTAAAATAAACTGCCAGAACGTCTAGGGATTTCATAATAAGTATGCATTTTACAGATAAGCTATAGGGGTAGATTTGTTCCATCCAGATTTCTGGGGGTTTAGGAGTTTCTTTTTTTTTTTAAATTATATATATATATAGATAATATATATATTATCTATATATATAGATAGATAGATAGAGACACAGCAAGAGAGAGAACATAAGCAGGGGGAGTGGGAGAGGGAGAACAAGCTTCCCACTGAGCAGGGAGACCAATGAGGAGCTCAATCCCAGGACCCTGGGATCATGACCTGAGCTGAAGGCAGATACTTGACAACTGAGCCACCCAGGTGCCCCTCTAGGAGTTTCCTAAGAAAATATCTGTGTGTCAAGAGCTGAGATGGGTCTAACATTTTACTCTACATGACAACTAAAAGTTAGTCTGCCACAAATCCATAGATGTTATAGAAGACACAAGATTCCTGCTTCAGCAAAAACAAAAACACAGTAATGAACAGGTTTTGTTCATTACTCTTAACAAAGCCAATACCAGCATTTCTATCAGT
The DNA here is from genome assembly GCA_003697995.1 of Taxidea taxus jeffersonii. NCBI lineage: Eukaryota > Metazoa > Chordata > Mammalia > Carnivora > Mustelidae > Taxidea > Taxidea taxus. The sequence continues at coordinate 112,925 of ML111395.1, read as the reverse complement.
TACTCAAATTCCAATGCCCATAGGGTAATAAGAAGAGGGTCAGGTGCCATAAGCATACATAGGTTGCATTACAGAATTAGGAACCCCAAGTCTTTTATAATGGACAGTAAGCAAACTTGTCCTTGGGAAGGTGACAAACAAAGGTAATTTAGAAGATAGTCAGGAGTAAAGGTTGTCAATGCCTCTGCTTGCAAGGCATGCAGAAATGTCAGGGCGCCTGGGTGGCTCAGTGGGTTAAAGCCTCTGCCTTCGGCTCAGGTCATGATCCCAAACTCCTGGGATCAAGTCCCGCATGGGGCTCTCTGCTGAGTGGAGAGCCTGCTTCCTCCTCTCTCTCTCTCTCTCTCTGCCTATTCATAATCTCTGTCTGTCAAATAAATAAATAAAATCTTAAAAAAAAAAAAAGAAATGTAAAAGACCCATGGAGGAACAACAATGTGATTGCCACTTTTTTCTTTCTTCAGTCACTTCAATTTAAATAGTAGGTTAATTAGAAAATGACTTTGATTTTTTAAAGATTTATTTATTTATTTATTTATTATGGGAGGAGGGGCAGAGGCAGAAGGAGAGAGAGAAAATCCTCAAGTAGACTCCTCACTGAGTTCAGAGCCTGACCTTGGGCTCAGTCTCATGACCCTTGAGATCATTACCTGAGCAGAAATTAAGAATCAGACACTTAACCAACTGAGTCACCCAGTGCCCCAATGACTTTGATTTTTAGTTGTTTTTTTTTCCAATCTTACACAAATGTTATTCATAATAAACAAAATGTATACTAAAGGTTTGGGGGGTACACACAATTTTTATTACTTGTTAATACTTCTACCTGTTTATTTATTCAACCACACTGAGCACATGCTAAGTGTTAGGCATTAAGTATGCAGTGTTGAGAGGTGCCTACGTGGCTCAGTCTGTTAAGCATTCTGCCTTTGGCTCAGGTTATGATCCCAGGATCCTGGGATCAAGTTCCACATTGGGCAAGGAGCTTCTCCCTCTGCCTGCCATTCCCCCTGCTTATGCTCTCTCTCACGCTCTCTCTCTGTCTCCCTGAAAAATAAATAAAATCTTTTTAAAAAATGCAGTGTTGGGGTGCCTGGTTGGCTCAGTGGGTTAAGCCTCTGCCTTCGGCTCAGGTCATGATCTCAGGGTCCTAGGATCAAGCCCCACATCGGGCTCTGCTCAGTGGGGAGCTGCTTCCCCCTCTCTTTCTCTCTGCCTGCCTCTCTGCCTACCTGTAATCTCTCTCTGTGTCAAATAAATAAATAAAATCTTTTTAAAAAATGCAGTGTTGAGCAAAGCAGTTTCCACTGTCATGGACTATAATAGCCTCTAGTATAGAAAATATATACCAGGGGCACCTGGGTGGCTCAGTCTTTGAGCGTCTGCCTCCAGCTCAGGTCATGATCCCATGACCTGATCCCATGGTTCCATGGTCCCCTGATTGAGCCCTGCCTCAGGCTCCCTGCTCGACGGGAAGCCTGCTTCTCCCTCTCCCACTCCTCCTGCTTCTGTTCCCTCTCTCTCTGTGTCTCTGTCAGATAAACAAATAAAATCTTAAAAAAAAAAAGAAAAGAAAACATATATATGCATACACACAGACACACATACATACACACATAAGGTATTTGTATATGTATACATATACCTTGTGTGTGTGTGTGTGTGTGTATGTCTGTGTGTATGTGTGTATATATATATACATACACATTTTATATATATATATATATATATAATGGAATACTTTCCAGCCATAAAAAAGGATGAAATATTGCCATCTGCATGAAATGGATGGAGCTGGAGAGTATAATGCTAAGCAAAATAAACTAGTCAGAGAAAGACAAATACCATATGATTTCACTTATATGTGGACATTAAGAAACAAAACCAACAAGCAAAGGGAAAAAACAAAGAGAGAATGAGAGAGAGAGAGAGAGAGAGACTCTTAATTATAGAGAATAATCTTGTGGTTACCAGAGGGGACACTTGGGCTGCTTCTGTATCTTGGCTATTGTAAGCAATGCTGCTATAAACATAGAGGCTCATGTATTCCTTTGAATTTGTGTCTTGTATTCTTTAGGTAAATACCCAGTAGTGCAATTGCATGGATTGTATCTATTGTACTCTATTTTTAACTTTTTGAGAAAATTCCATACTGCTTTCCAAATTGGCTTCACCAGTTTGCATTATCTTCAACAGTGCATTAGTGTTCTTTTTGCTCCACATCCTTGCCAACACCTATTGCTTCTTGTGTTGTTGATTTTAGCCATTCTGGCAGGTGTGAGGTGATATCTCATTGTAGTTTTGATTTGCATTTTCCTGATGATCAGTGATGAGCATCTTTTCATGTGTCTATTGAACATCTGCCTCTCTTCTTCGGAGGAATATCTGTTCGTGTCTCCTGCCTATTTTTAATGGTATTATTTTTTTTATGAGTTTGATAAGTTTTTTGTAGATTTTTGCTACTAAACCTTTATCAGATATGTCATTTGCAATTATCCTCTCCCATTCCATAGGTTGCCTTTTGGTTTTGTTGATTGTTTCCTTCCCTGTGCAAAAGTTTTTTTTATTTTGATGTGGTCCTAATAATTTCTATTTGCTTTTGTTACCCTTGCCTCAGGAGACATATCTAGAAAGAAGTTGCTATGGCCTATGTCAAAGAGGTTACTGCTTGAGTTCTCCTCTAGGATTTTGATGACTTCAAGTCTCACATTTAGGTTTTTAATACATTTTGTATGTATTTTTGTGTATGGTTTAAGAAAATGGCCCAATTTAATTCTTTTGCCTGTTGCTATCTAGTTTTCCCAACACCATTTGTTGAAGAGTCTGTTTTTACATTGATATTCTTGCCTGCTTTGTCAAAGATTAATTGAACATATTACAGCTGTAGGTTTATTTCTGTGTTTTCTATTCTGTTCTACTGACCTATGTGTCTATTTTCATGCCAGTACCATATTGTCTTGATCATTACAGCTTTTTAATACAACTTGAAGTCCAGAATTGTGATGCCTCCAGCTTTGCTTTTCTTCTTCAAGATTGCTTTGTCTATTCAGGGTCTTCTGTGGTTCCATACGAGTTTCAGGATTATTTGTTCTGGTTCTGTGAAAAATGCTGTTTGTATTTTGACAGAATTGCATTGAATGTGTAGGTTGCTTTGGGTAGTATATACATTTTAACAATATTTGTTCTTCCAATCCATGAGAACAATATTTGTTCTTCCAATGGAATGTCTTTCAATTTCTTTGTGTTATCTTAAGTTTCACTCATCAGTGTTTTATTTCAAAAGTACAGGTCTTTCAGCTATTTGGTTAGGTTTATGCCTAGGTATCTTTTTATTTTGGGTGCAATTATATGTGGGATTGTTTTCTTAATTTCCTTTCTGCTATTCATTATGAGTGTATAGAAATGCATGAGAGTTCTATACCTTGGTTTTGTATCCTGCCACTTTGCTGAATTTGTTTATCAGTTCTAGCAGTTTTTTGGTGGAGTTTTTAGAGTTTTCTATATAGGGTATCACGCCATCTACAAATAGTGAGTGTTTTACTTCTTCCTCACTGATTTAGATTATTTTATTTCTTTTTGTCTTCTGATTGCTGTGGCTAGGACATTCAATACTATGTTGAATAAAAGCGGTGACAGTGGACAAATGTCTTTTTCTGAACTTAGGGGGAAGTTCTCAGTTTTTCCCCACTGTGGGTGTTAGCTGTAACTTTCTCAAATATGGCCTTTGTTATGTTGAGATATGTTTCCTATAAACTTATTTTGTTTGGGGTTTTTGTCATGAATGAATGTTGTATTTTGTCAACTGCTTTTTCTGCATCTTTGATTCTGTGGCAGATTGAAATGATCACTTGGTTCTTATCCCTTCTCTTATTGATGTGATGTATCACACTGACTGATTTGCAGATGCTGAACTACCCTTTTCTTTTTTTAGTGTTGTCTTTATCCGGTTTTGGCATCAGGATGATGCTGGTTTTATAGAATGAATTTGGAAGTTTTCCTTCCTGTTCTATATTTTGGAATATTTTTGAAGAATAAGTATTAACTCTTCTTTAAATATTTGGTAGAATTTACCTATGAAGCCACCTGGTCCCAGATTTTTGTTATTGGGAGTTTTTTGATTGCTGGACTCAATTTCTTTGCTGGTTATTAAATCTGTTCAAGTTTTCTATTTCCTTCTGTCTCAGTTTTGGTAGTTTATGTTTCTATGAACTTACCCATTTCTTCTAGGTTGTCCAATCTTTTGGCATATAGTATTTTAATATTATTCTGTTATAATTATTTCTCTTTCTGTTGGTGTTTGTTATTATTTCTCCTCTTTCACTTGTGATTTTGTTTACTTGAGTACTTTCTCTTTTTTTCTTGATAAGTCTGTCTAGAGGTTTATCAATATTATTGATGTTTTTCAAAGAACTAGCTCTTGGTTTCATTGATCTGTTCTATTTTTATTTTTTTATTTTTTTTTAGTTTCTATATCATTTATTTCTGTTCTCATCTTTATTATTTCCTTCCTTCTGCCAGTTTTAGGCTTTGTTTGTCATTCTTTTTATAGATCTTTAGGTGCAAGTTTAGGTCATTTATTTGAGATTTTTCTTGCTTCCTGAGGTAGGCTTACATTGCTATAGACTTCCCTCCCAGGACTGTTTTTGCTGCATCACAAAGGTTTTGCACCATTGAGTTTTTTGTTTTCATGTTGTTGTTTTAATTTCTTCTTTGATTGCTCGGTTAACACATTCATTGTTTAGTAGCATATTATTTAACCTCTGTATATTTGTGATCTTTCAGGCATTTTCTTGTGCTTGACTTCCAGTTTCATAGTGTTGTGGTTAAATTATGCATGGTATCATTTTGATCTTCTTGAATTTGTTGAGGTTTATTTTGTGTGCTATATGTGACCTATTCTAGAGGATGTTCTATGTGTATTTGAAAAGAATGTGTATTCTCTTTTTTTAGGAATGCGTGTTCTGAATATATCAGATAGATTAACAGATATACCCTAACATTTATTTTTAATAGTTTCCTCACCCTTCTTTGTCCTTTAGCCATTTAGTTTAACCCACCTAGAATTTATAGTCTTCTTGGTGCCATTTTTTAAATATACATAAAGTGGAATAACATAATATATATTTTTTCCTGTAGCTTTATTTATTTGACATTATGTTTCTAAGGTTCATCCACGTTGCTGCATGTAGTTGTGATTCCTTCATTTTCATTGTTGTATGGTTTTCTATTATATAAATGTGTCTGTCACACTGTACTTGCCCACTCCACAGTGACCTTTTTTTAAAAAAAGATTTTATTTATTTATTTGACAGAGAGAGATCACAAGTAGGCAGAGAGGCAGGCAGAGGAAGAGAGAGAGGGGTGGAAGCTGGCTCCCTGCTGAGCAGAGAGCCTGATGCAGGACTCGATTCCAGGACCCTGAGATCATGACCTGAGCCGAAGGCAGAGGCTTAAGCCACTAAGCCACCCAAGCTCCCCCGCAGTGACCATTTATGAGATTACTTACAGCTTCTGGCTATTATCAAAAATTCTGACATAAACATTCTGTCTACATTCTACCTTTTAGGTTTTCCTACACTGGACTCTGAGATACATCCCTTGGTGCAGTGGCTGGCTTATCCGTGAACTGACACTACTTTGCACAAAACTTAAGAGATGTAGTAGTCCTATGAAATTCTTGTTGAGTAAAGACCAAAAAGGTTATTGAATAAATTAGTGGAATATTTGTGGTGGGAGAGTAGAATTTTGAAGAGAATTGAAACTTAAATAAGCCACGGGTAATTTTCATCACAATTAGAGAAGGGAAATGAATTTTAATGACAAGCTTTTGAAGGTCAATCTACTCTGTGGCATTCTATGAACATACCCTTCTTATTCCAAATCCTGGGTACAAAATTAAGTTCTTAGTTGTATGTTGAGAGAGAAGACCAAAATGTTTACTAGCATTTGAAAATGAGAGCATATTAGACATATAAGCTGTTTATAAGGAGAATGTTGACCATAGATCACACCAATGAACGGTTTCTACTATCTCTATTCAAGCTCACATCTCACTGGTCATTACATTAGCCTATATATTAAGCTCCTTATTATACATTAAATAATTTATTTTTATATTTCAAAACTTATAAAGGAATATAAGTAATCAAAACATATTTTTCTGTCAATTAAGTATTCACAGACATTCCAATTATTTTTAAGTATTCATGATTCAGAGATAGCCTAAGACTGTAAGAATGTTTTGGAAGGATGGCAGCATTTATTCCCTTTACCCTAAAATTCCCAAAGGTTTTGAGATATCTTGAAAGCATAATACACATCATGGAATACTAAAATGAAAACAAAAATATAAGAAAATTAACTTAGAAGAAAATCTGAGAAGATCCAGTTACAGGTTTTTGAATAATTTATTACCTCTAGGTAATTCCCAATGTACAAGGGAACATTTTGCATTATCTGGAACAAATTACATGCTAGAAGATGGAGAGTAGCCAAAGAAAAATTGGCAAAAACCAGAATCCTGTTCTTATAGTGCACTTAAATTCAGTTTCAGAGTAATAGTGAGAAAAGGGGAAAAACTGAGGCTTTCTACAGGGCTGACACCCAAGAAAGAAGACTGTGGTTTAAGTTCCACATTGTTCTAAAATAAAATAATACTAAATCACTGTAATTCTTGCAATCCTGATATCACAATATTCTGAAATGCAATGAACATCATTTCAATTGAGATATTCTCAATCCCAGTCCCAAAAGGTATTTTAGTACTATTAATGTGCTTGTAAGAATAAATATAAAGACATTAGTGATGGAAGGGCCTGAGCATGGCAAACAGAGAAGCAAAATGCCAAAATACCATATTTTAAAATTTCCATTTTAATTCTCCTTTTTCTTCTTACCAGGAAATAGACATTCCCTCCTTGGGGGGGGGGGGGGGGGGTTGGGTGGAGGAGGAGGCATGCTTTTAACTCATAAAAATCCTTTTAAATATTAATCAGTGAAGTTTAAAATATTGCTTTATCTGTATTTACTTCCTTTTGAGTGTGTCTGAGAACACTTAAGTTATAAACTCTTAGAGAATTTCAGTTATACAATATAGTATTATTAACTGTAGTCAAAAATGTGCTAATTAACTCAGGTGGTAGGAATCTTTCACAATGTATACACATATCAAATCATCTCATTGTACACTTTAAGTATATTACAGTTTTATCTGTCAATTATATCTCAGTAAAGCTGAAAAAAATGTAGTTCTACCTAAAGCCCTTTAAAGCGAAAGGGCTACCTTTAATCATTAGAGGCAGTGTTTGGAGGAGAGTACTAGACTCTCACTACTGAGCATCCCACCTCATCTGTAACATGAGGGCATCAATCATCCTGGCTCAACATCCCAGTAGATGGGTCTAGCATAATCAATGAACTAGCAGAAAAGATTAATGACTCCATCTGTAGGGAAGACTTTATTTGTGTCTTTCACTAGGAAACCTTATGTACCAAACACACACCTGTCTTCCCTTATAAAAGCAATAGATCAGCTATTGCATGAAATGAAATGGGACTTGTCCTTTTTTTTTTTTTCATTCATCCAGATTTAATAACAAACATTGAAGTTTGATCTTTTTTTAATTCAAATACAATTGACTACCATAAGTGTTCTATAGTCTTGCACAAATTAAAGATAAGATGTATACATATATCAGAGACCAGACTTGAAAAACCAAAGTTTGCTCTAGGTACATGAGTGAGGATAAACAATGCTCAGCAGTGATTGAGACAGAATTAAAACAGGAAAAAGAGAACAAAGATATTCTAAGACAGTCTTCAAAGACAACCCCAAGGACTTCATGAGAACTTTCCTGACTGAGCAGTTGGTGAGTCTGTGTTCTTGCTGGGACTTTCTTCCTCAGTAATTTGGACTTGTACTGGTCGCTTAGTCTTCTTTCATTTTCTGTTTCCTCCCCTCTTACATGGAGAGATAATGCATCATTGAGGACTGCAAATTAGTATCATAATAGATACCAGCTGTATACATTAATTTTCCAAAGCAATCCAAAACACTGTTTTTAGGTTTTTAGGACCTAAAAATTTGTGTTCAGCAGAAAAGAACCCTAGGATTACTACTTGATGTCTGCCATGGCTATGGAAGAGAGGACATTGTGTGACTGCCATGCCTTTTTCTGACTAGATAACTTCCATGGTTCTTTACTGTGCATTTTAAGTTTTATTGTAATTCTTCTGAAATTTATTCTCTCTTGGCATTTCTTTTCCACCCAGTGATTCTCATTGCTTTATTAAAAAAAAATGGATGTGAGATTAGTAGTGGGAAGTCTGGATCCTCCTTCATGAAAAATTAATATTGTCACTAAGTACTGGCTTGGCACAGTGTCCCTGAAGTAGTGCCACTAATCTCTTGTACTTAATTAATCATCAAGATAGCTAGAGGCTTAGCTCTTATTAAATTTCTTAACAACTTTACTCAACAACTGCCTGTCAGTCCTTTCCATCAAATATACAGAAATTTGAGACATAGAAAACAATACAGTTTAATTATTTTTAATGTGATGAGAATAATGGAAATTTAGGACCCACTTACAGTGGAATGGAATAAAAGCACTAACAAAGACATCCTATGATGAAGTGTGGTAAACAGGACTGTGAGATGAAAGGATGGTTAATGACATGGTTAACTAATGGCCAGCTAGTGTCCAGAACTCATTTCACACTTGCTGTGCTAGACAACAGCTGCCATTCTTGTTGGGGAATAGGGATCATTTCTATCAGCCTCTTGTGGCTCGGGAGGAAAAAATCCCCAACCAAATACAATATATCTGACATTGTTTCTTGTCATGGCACTAACAGGTTTTAAGCACTCTTTTTATCAAAAGATTGTACAAACACAATTTACAGTGTTTTACCTTCCATTTTTGTAGGTGATGCTTCTGTTACTTTTCTTCCTTTCACTGATACCTAGTATAAGATTACTTCTCTGAATGCAACCTTCACTTCTGATTTTTCACCCATAATCTTTGTGTCTATCTCTCTTACCATATATCAAATCATTCCATATTTATATTAGTTGTAAATACAAGTGGATTTTCCTTTAACTTACACAACCCCTGTAGCCTAATTAAGAAGTGGCTACTCTCGTTCTCTCTCCCCCTCCCCACCACCAACTTTCTCTTTCTCACCAACTGGGTTGAATCTTAATTCCACTATTTAGTTGTTGTATGACAAGACAATACTTAACTCTCTGGGCTTACATGTCCTCATCTTTTAAATGAGTATCTCAGTAATCTTTGTAAGGTTTTCATGAGGAGTAATTATGTTAATATTTCTAAGGAGCTTAAAACAGCTTGTGACATACAGTGTTATGTAAAAGTTCATTTACTAAACAAAATTCAAATAACAGCTTAACTACCTCTGTGTGGGGAGGACAGGTTAGTGTTTGTCTCAGTAAAACCAGATATTATATCAGCTGAGAAAGCCACTTCTACTCCTCTTCATCTCTGCCTTAGAGACAAGCACCTAGTCACTTATTTTTATTCATTGATACTTTGGTATCTGCATTAAAGTCTTTTACTTTCAAGTCCTGCCATCATTCTGGACTATAAAATCCACATATGACCAATTCATTACATTGGCTTCTCAGTTCTTCTCAACTACAATAATCTTCCCTTAAACTCTACTGGCCATGCATCAAGAATGACTGCTGTGTAAGGCCATGCAGTGTGTGAACTGCACAAAAACACCAACAAGAGGGTGATCAAGGCCTGAAATTAACATGAGCTGAAGTGATGAAGAAATCCTGCTCTGCTAGCAGGGTTCTCGCCCCATGACTCGACTACCCAGTACCTTTCTGTCACTCAAATCTAGTAGTCTTCTCAGACCAATAGCCTCAGACCAATAGCAATATACTATGCTTCCTGATTATTCACTTATTAAACCTTTTATCTCTATCATCTGAGCTCATGGAGAATGCCAGCTTATCAATGCACTTCTTATTTCTCCCTACCTATCAGAACCTTCTTTGAATCACTTCCTTTCTAATATAAATTAGATTACATAAATTAATGCCTATACCTAAATTTCCTAAGCTCTCTTACCAGAAAAATCTTAACTGTGGATGAATAAAATTGTCTACTTTATGTATACACCCAAAGAGCTAAGACACACTGGAGAATCTTATACATTAGGGCACACTATTGCTCCATAAATTGATGGTCATTAATTTCATGATTGCACGTAATATTGTTTCATGGTCAACTAATAAATGTAATTGATATTCAGTTCAATTTTTTGTATTTACTATAACAAGTTTTCCCCCAATATTTTCAATTCAAGCCCCAGAAATATCTTTGCCTCCTATTTTCAGTGAGAAAGAAAATTTTAGAGAGAAATTACCTCATTTTTTCACAACAAAATATAAATAGTCTTTATTCTTCTTTATTCTATCACAACGTTGGAGTTATATTTCTTTCCAGCTAAAATCTATAAGTACTTCCCCCTTATAATATTAGTACTTGAGCAGTCTTAGTTTCTCTCCCAGAAACTTAAATTATTGGTGATCCTTCCATGACTTCTATTTTCCTTCTCTTCAATCACTTTATTATTGCTAGAATATTTCTGTACATATTTAAACTTATTGCCTATGCCACTTTCATTCCAGCTTCTTGCCTTTCACAGGTGATCTCTTGAAAGAGTTTCATGTACTCTCTGTACTCTCCACTGGGTTATCTCCTATTAACTACTCAAACACAACCACTGGATTTTTGCTTAAATGACCTTGAGGTAAAAAATTACTTTCATGCTATTAAGTTTAGTGGACATCTTTTCAGGTCTCTTCTGACTTAATGCTTTCTGGGTTCTGTTTTAAATCTTCATTTTTTTGTTTCCTAAGTGGTTATTAAATGATGAAGCTTCTCATAACTCTGTCCTGAACCTCTTTTCAGTCGATACTCTCTCTAGGAGACATGATAATGATGATGATGATGGTGATGATGATGATGATTTAATGTTTACTGAGCATTTAGTTTTTGCCAGGTACTACTCTATGAACTTAATATATTTTGAATAATGAAATACTCTCGATACCTCATAAAGCATCCACTATCAGTATTCCCATTTCTAAAATGAGAATACTAAGAGGAGATAATAAATGTACTCAAGATACTTTAGCTGATGTATGTTAGGATCAAGATTCAAATCTAGTCAGGACTCATCAGTTTAATGCCAGACTTCATTATCTTTTAGCTGTTTTGAATATCACATGATTGTCTCAAAGAAACACATACACATACAAAAGAAATGTCCAAACCTTAATTAATTGTCTCCACCCATACCTATTCAATAGATATTCAACCTATTCTCTACTCTTTCTACTATAGATACAAGCAACTATCATTTACCTAAAAGTTCAAGTTAAAATCCCCCAAGAATTATTCCCATCATTTCCCTGTCTTTCACTTCCCACTTCCCAGTAAATCAGCAAGACCTGACAATTTTAAGTTCTCTGTATTTACCTAGTGCATCCCACTGATTCCATTCCTACTGCTACATCCCCAAGCTAAGCCAGGTTGCCTCTATGTTTCACTAGAACTGTCACAGCAACCTCCTAATTGAGGTTTCAAAATCTCTAACTTTAGTTTCTTTTGATTTTTTTTAGACATGCCAGAATGATGTTTTTAAAGTGGAAGTATAGTCATGATATTGACTGTTACATCCTTTAATAGATCCTATTCTTATTAGAGTAAAGCCAAAAATCCTTACTATGGCCCAAAAGGCCTATCTCTCAAACTTCACCTAGAGCTACATTCTTGCTCATCTCTATTCTCCATCCCTACTCCTTTGACCTTTAAGTTCTTTACAGTGGCTGTTTCCTCAGCCTGGGAGTTTTCCTTCTTTCTCTATCCAGCTAATGTTACTTGTTTTTATGTCTAACTTTAATTTCTCTTCTCTGGATATTTTTCTTTCCACTCTCAGACTTTGTTGGGTCCTTCCTGATATATTTATATAACACATTTCCTAATGGTTAACTTAGATAATAGATATTTAAAAAATGCATTTTTTACTAAATAGATAATAAACTCTGTGATAACCATGATTTGTTTGTTACTGACTATGTTTTCAGCACTTAGCACAGTATATGACATAAAGTGAGCAACTGCCAAATAATTATTATTTTGCTAGGTGATTAATAACTTCTTTATAGGGATATTGCTTTAGTTACTCGCATGAAGTGTCTAGGCTATTTGAATTTAATGACAGCTGATAACCCAGATTGTCTTACACTTTTAAATTCTCATTAAGTATTACACAGTCTTGATTTGGAATATGCATGTATGTGTGTGTGTGTGAGAGAGAGAGAGAGAGTCTGCTGTCTTGTGAGGAATGGGAAAGGCAGGAAAACCAATTACTTTAATTTTTCATGATTGGGAAAAAGAGTGGTACTTCTTATATATTAAAAATAAAGATTATACATTTCTAATGTTGATACTTCTAAAGGGTAATGAGCAGGATGAGAAGTGATTTCTTCGATGGTACTTTTCAGTTGTTGTTGGTTTTTTTTTTTCACTTTTTCAGTTTGAGTCCTGATAAATTCTAGTCTCTCATTTTGTTCCTCACAGTAACCATTTCTAGGCTCTGATGTGTTACGCGGCTTAGCCCATTCTTCAGGTGATAAAGCTTTTAAAAATATATATAAATAGACAAAAAATGGTGACTACTTACATTTCAGTTGGAAATAGCAACTAGTTGTATATAGCTAAGAAAGGCAAATTACAGACTTTGAAATTTGAAGGTTTAATGTATATCTTAGATGCAATAAAAGTATGTATGTATATATTGTTAAATAACCAAATTAAACTAAATTTGAAGATCTAATTGGCTTTATCAAACTATTCATGAATTGGTCAGCACCCCATTAACTAGTAGGAGGCACTTCAAGAGGTTGATGGGATCCGGAGGGCAACAAAACTTAAGAGACTCCTAATCTCAGGAAACAAACTGAGGGTTGCTGGGAGGAGAGGGTTAGGGAGAGGGTTGGTTGGGTTATGGACATTGGAGAGGGTATGTGCTATGGTGAGTCTGTGAAATGTGTAAACCTGGCGATTCACAGACCTGTACCCCTGGGGCTAATAATACATTATATGTTAATAAATAAAAAAATAAATAAATAAGTAAAACAAAGTGTTAGGGGAAAAAAAGTTGTTCAAAATGGAAAGTTTCTATAGAAGGAGGGTGGGGTCAAGAAATTTATTAGCAAAAGTAAAGGTTTGTTCCAAGCTAGGACACTTTCTAAGGGGGAAAAGCAAGGTGTCTTATCTTGCCGATTACTTCATCTTTCTTTTGGGGTGGGGGATGGGAGGACCCAGGTAGCAGATTCATTGGCTGACTTGAGAAATTCATGACTAGAGCTTTGAGGGAAGTTGAAACTGCAGTTAGATTATGTATTAAGCACCCCTTTGGGAACTCCATCAAAGTAAGACATTTTGGACCCCTGGGTTTTTTTTTTTAAACAGCTATAGAAATTGCAACAAAATTGGCATAGTAGCATAGTATGTCTGCACAATGTTACCAAACTGAGAAGAGCTCATTTGCCTCCTGAAACCCAAAGATACACACAGTAGCACTGGTCTTTTGTAGGGGGAAAGATTCATTGCAAAACATCGAAGCAAGCAAACAAGAGTGAGCTCTAATCTGTCTCCCCTGACTGAGGTTAGAACAAGTTTTTATCATCATAGAGGTTGGGATTGCATATATATTGAAGGAAAAGACAGGAAAACTTACTGCTATTCATGAGGACAGATGGAGGATTTGCACTGAGCAAACATACATATAACATGCATCCTGTGTTCACTTTGGGGTGGAGACTTAACATTAAAATGAGGAAAAATCTGGCCCCTGACATCAGGAGGTCACCTGTAGGCAAAGAGAGGAGCTAAGCACATGCTCTGAGAGTCTGTATTAACTGGATGGGGTCTTGGGATCATTATCTTGGGTAAGGAATGAAGGCCTTGTTGATGGTCTAGAACCATGTCAGTGACCATCTGTGTCAGTAGAGGCGTCTGTGGAGATAGCTAGTGGACTTATTAGTGGGGCTGAAAAGAAAAAAAAAAAAAGAGCTGATTACAAAGAAACATCTCTGAAAAACAACCTATAAATTTCCTGTTAGTTGCGGTACCTGGGTGGCTCAGTGGGTTAAAGCCTCTGCCTTCCGCTCAAGTGGTGATCCCAGGGTACTGGGATTGAGCCCCACGACCGGCTCTCTGCTCAGCGGGGAGCCTGCTTCCTCCTCTCTCTCTCTCTCTCTGCCTGCCTCTCTGCCTACTTGTGATCTCTGTCAAATAAATGAATAAAAATCTTTAAAAAAAATTTAAAAAATTTTTCCTGTTAGTCTCAACTTTCTTAATCCTATGGGGCATGGTTTCAACAAGAGAATATGTTTACCATTAAGATGTAATCCACTAGGGGCTCCTGGGTGGCTCTGTGGGTTAAGCCTCTGCCTTCGGCTCAGGTCATGGTCTCAGGGTCCTGGGATCGAGCCCGTCGGGCTCTCTGCTTAGCAGGGAACCTGCTTCTCCCTCTCTCTCTGCCTGCCTCTCTGCCTACTTGTCATCTCTCTCTGTCAAATAAATAAATAAAATCTTTTAAAAAAAAGATGTAATCCACTAAATCATTTTAATGGAATCATGAGAAAATGTCAGACCTGGAACACATTTGTTCTATAATTCAGTTACTTAAACAGGAACACTGTATCTCAGAGTCTGTTTTGGACACGTTACTCTCAGAAGAACACTTCAAATCTGTAGAATAACTGGCAAGGGTATTTTGTGTATTCTTGAAAGGTACTCTGCATACTCAGCTGGAGGAAGAGATGGGGAAAGTGGCTAATGCAATTTGGACTGAAATCAGTAAACAAATTCTTAAACCTGGAAGAAGTCCTTGAGGTCTTCACAGCCACACTGTTCACATTGCAAGTGAGGACGCTGAAATTGAGAGAGTTTCCTTGATCAAGATGTGTTTCTGGCAAAGAAGAGGTTTGATTAGAATCACTATAGACTTATCAACTGTGCTTTTTTTTTTCTACTAAACATTTTATTGGGCTAGATTTTAGCAAGGAAAGAAAAAAACATAAATGCCATATTCGTGTACACAGACTACTGGGCTATATATTTAATTTAGCAAAATGCATAGAGCATTTTCTAATTAAAAGCTTTTCTTAAAATAATTTGTTTTATATAAGACAATGTCAATAGTTATTAAGGTCATTAAGACACCAAACAACTAAAAGCATGGGAAATGCAGTAGTGACAAAAACACTGTAAAACTAAAAAAAAAAAAATTATAGAAGGACATTTTAATGGTATATTTTGAGAAAACTGATGAGTGATACTGATAAGACTTGAATATTTAAACAGGAAGTAGAAAGGAAATTCATTACTTATAATTCATTTTTGGAATTAACCTTTGAGGAGCCGAGATGTCAGAAAATATTTTAATGAAAGGATGCAGAATTCTTGGCAAATAAGAAATGAATTATAAATTGTTCCAAATGTGTTCCTTTTGCCCTTCCAGATCAAACTCTCTAAACTTTCCCAAATTGTTGACTGACTTGTATTCATTATACCAGTGAGATCCCATGATCTGGCTTCTGGCTTCTAATTGGGCTAACATGCTGGAGACCCAAAGGAGAGGGGAGCATGAGCTCGGGCTGTTTATTTTTCTAGTTGTCCTTGGCTGGTTGCATCTTTCAGCAGACAGCTCCTCAGAGGACTGCTCTCCAACATCACCTTTTCTTTTTCTGCGTCCAGACAACTCTCCTGTTGTTCCCCCATGCCTAAGGTGTTGCCATCCCTGATGGCAGTAGTGCTGCATTTCCGCACAATCTTTTTCTTGTCTCTCTACTCTAGCCTTTGTAATTATGTTCTTTGTAAATATCTCCCCTTTGACAGATTTCAATTTTTGTTATTCCATTTGTTTTCTGTTGGGTCCCTGATTGAACAGCAGTTGCTCTAGGAAGTGGCCCCAAGATAAAGGTCTTTAAAATGTGATTCTGGAATTTCATTTGTCATATATTTAAGAAGTACATGATAACTCCCATTGCAGGTAAGAATGAGACAAAGTGATTCACAGTATTTGAAAAAAAATCATAAATATTCGAGTTATCACCAGAGGGACATGGGATAAAGTCCATTTGGAGAACAAGGTCTTAAGAGAACAAGGGGCTGTGGCACTTAGTTACTACACAGAGCAGAAAACAGTTATCATAACAGGCCAGAGACTGCTTTCCTTAATAAGGTCTACTTGCAAGATTGGCTCTTGCCTGGCATCTGGGAACTTAGACTTAGGGAGTGTTCTGTTTCCAGAACTGCAAAGAGTAAACTATTTGAGCAATGTGTTTCCCCCACCCCATAGCTTTATTGCAGTATAATTGACAAATAAAAATTGTATGTATTTAAGGTGAGGGCAATTTGAAATTTTGTAAAATTTCGAATTTTGAAATTTTATATTTCTAATAGTCACAGGGTAGATACAGCTGAGAATCAAGTTCAGAACTGCAAGGGTCTGAAAGCAGCAGTGTGAGTTATACACTCTATCCCAACAGGTTTCTTACACAAAGTAATGGCACTGATGGGAAAAGGGTAAGGTCCTAAAGCATGGGCTAGAGACCTTTGAATAAATATTGCTGAAGCTGAGAAATATCAGTATCCAAATTTCCTTTAAGAGTTTCATGCTCTAGGTGTCAGGCTATTCCCCCATCTGCAGGGTCTTCATCCATCTCTGCATTAAACCTTTCCTGGGTCACTGCCTTCCCAAGCTGATACTAATTCTCCCAGGACCCACTTTCCTTTCTTTTTCTACAGGCTATCCTTGAGTTCCATCCTCACACTATCTAAAGTAACCATGGGGTATAAGACAGGTCCAGGAGAAGATAACCTACACATCACAAGACTTCCCCAATCTTTGTCTGTGGGATCCCAAGAAGCATGTATGCCTGAAGGCTATATGATACCGGACAAGTTATGGAAATCTCAGATAGTTCAAACTTACTGACAACAGTGAACCAAATCAAGATTCAGAATTTAATGTATTGATGTGAGTACCTGGGAGTGCTAATAAAAATATGCCAGAATAGTAGAGTCAACTCAATAATGGCCTATACATAATGCAATCAGCATGCTAGCATACTGTATTGGAAGGAAACAGAAAACTTGGGAAATTAGGAATATTGGGATGGATATAATTGGTGAGGGTTAGACCTTAGATCAATTATGTTATTATTTCCATGATCCCAGAATGTATAGCTGGATACATATAGCTGGATATTAAAAACTGATAGAATATTAAAATTATCTGATTAACAAAGTAAAGGCTAGGTGTGTCTGGGTGGCTCAGTCAGTTAAGAATCTGTCTTCGGCTCAGGTCATGATCCCAGGGTCCTGGGATTGAACCCTGCAGCAAGCTCCCTACTCAGTGAGAAGCCTGCTTCTCCCTCTGCCTGTTGCTCTCCTTTCTTGTGCTCTCTCTCTCTCAAATAAATAAATAAAATCTTTAAAAAAAAGTAAAAGATATTACAATACAAATTAAAGCTCCCTGACCCTCACTACCAGAGAGGATGTACATTCTCGAAATAACCACAGAAATTAAGGACACTGTCAGAAACTATAGATGAAAGAATGGTGATTCCTAACATATACTTAACATAGCTGTTTGGCCAGCAAAAAACAAAAACAAAACCCCAGATGCATCACGGAGAATTTCATTAGGTCGTCGTGAGCTAAACCAAGTAATGATTCAACTTACAGCCGCAGCTATAGATGTGTTATTTTTAGTGGCACAATTCAACACACTTCCTTGTTCCTGATATTTAGCTACTTACTTGCCAAGTGTGTTCTTCTGTATCACAAGTCAGCAAAATCAAAAATAATCAACATGTACATAGCACTGACAGTATTCATATTTCATATGAATTCATATTCATATTCCTGTCTTGTCCCTCTCCCCATTCCTTGGCTCTCTTCTATGGTACAGTTAAGAGGGACTTTGATCAACTGGATATTCCAAAAAATGTCACACAGATCCACTACATTGGTGGCTTTATGCTGTTAGGATCTAGTGATCAGGAAGTAACAAGCATCTTCTATGCCTTATGGTTGAAAATAAACTCTGGGAAAATTAAAAAACCGGATCAATCAGTGAAGATTGTGGGTCTCTGGAACCTGGTGCTTGTCAGATTCTCTCTTCTAAAGTGAGAGATGAGAAGATGCACTTCAATGCCCCATAGCAAAGGAAAGTGGCACAGTAGTTGGGGAAACTTTTGGGCTTCAGGGACAATATATTGCACTTGGACATGCTAGTCTAATCTTTTTATGAGGTGCCCTCAAGGCCATGGTTTTGAATGGATCTCAACGAAAGAAACTTGAAACAATTTCAGTCTGGAGTACAAGCTGCTCTGCTCCTGGGGTTTTATAACCAAGCAGGATGGAAGAGGAGCATGGATGCTGAGAAACGGAGATCATGGACTCAGCCAGATAGCTTTCCTTCCACATCCCCTCTCTACCATTCTCCACCAGTGCTGTCCTCCAGGAGCTGGGCCTGTGTGGATCATATTAACAGGTCTCCATGCAGTCTGGCTTTTGTTTGAATTAAACAAAAGGAAAGCACTGACTGGGATCAGGAGGGAGGGAGATAAGGTGAGGATGTTTATTTCTGGGCTTTGTTTCCTGAGAGTTTACCTTGGCCGGGTGGCATGACTCTACCCAGCTCTGTTCCCTTCTCCTCCCCTTGCTCTTAGTGCCTGGGATGGTGACAGCTCCACTACTGTCGCCTCTGTCTCCTTCTCCATTTTTTGTGCTTTCTTCACATCTGCTAAGATTTTGGTAATTAGTCTCTTTGTAAGTATACACTGTCCAAAAGATCCCAATTTTCATGTACTCTTTTACATTGGGACCCTAACTGAATAAAAGCAAAACTGGTAGCCCCTACCTAAAGATGTAAAAAACAAAACTAAACTAAACTAAACTAAACAAACAAACAAACAAACAAACAAACAAAAAAAAGAACATGTACTCTTTTTCCTATCCAGGAACTGAAGAAGAGCAAGAAACTGGTAGAGACAAAAGGTTTTGATAGGAAACAATGAAGAAACTGAGATGATTTGCATATGTCTCCATGGAAGAATAAAAGTAGATGGTGAGTAGCTTTGCTTTTATTGGAAGTGCAACAAATCCTCTATAAAAGTACACAAAAAGGGTGCAAGATAAATCCGGTTTAAGAAGGATGTGATGCTGTGGTGTCATCTTCACAATCCTCATCATTAGCAGCAGCAGCCTTTGTTAACACAGTAACATATAGTAACAATAATAACACCAGCAGCTGTAAATGTCTTGGTAAGAATGGTATACAATATATACAAGAGCAGCAGTATTTATGTAATTTATGTAATGCCTAGTTTTGGACGAAGCCACAATTCTCAGGTTAGGCAGGTAGAAACTGATTCCTGAGATATAAGGAAACAGTGAAGAGGATTTGACCAAAAACTAACTTAATTATGTAGACTTCTCAGATGACAGCAATAATTTTGAAAGCTAATAAAAGGAGTATTCATTCAGCCACAAATACTTATTGACTTATTTCTATTTTCCAGGCACTCAGATAAATTCTGAGGATATACAATGAGAGGAGCCCACAAGGCTTCATTTTTTTGCTACTTCTATTCATGACAGTATGAACAGCTTATGAATAGGATTGTTCTTGTTATTTAATTTACTCTCGGTTATTCAATAAAGTCAACTAAGAACTAGTTTAAATGCCAATTTTGACAGTCATCTAAAGACCCCTTTTTCTGATCCCTATTTGGTCGTGAGGAACTATTTTGCATTGATTTGGTGTATCAATTAAAGGCAAAAGAGGAGAAAAGAAAAAGGCTGCTATTTAGCATAGTAAGTAAGTTTAGCATGAAAAGATTAAAACTGAGATTCAAAATAAAATAACATTTTTAGGTTTCTTTTTTTTTAAGATTTTTGTTTATTTATTTAACACACAGAGAGAGGTCAGAAGTAGGCAAAGAGGCAGGCAGAGAGAGAGAGGAGGAAGCAGGCTCCCTGCTGAGCAGAGAGCCCAATGCAGGACTTGATCCCAGGACCCTGAGATCATGACCTGAGCCAAAGGCAGAGGCTTTAACCCACTGAGCCACCCAGGCACCCCCATTTTTAGGTTTCTAAAGCTTATATTTCTTCATAGTTCTGGTCTTACTGTGTGATTAGGAACTAGGCTTATAATAGTTGGAATTAAAGGGTCTATTCCTTTGCAGTTGAGCAACAATTTATGTCATTTTTTCTTCTTGTAGAAACTCCCAAATTCTCTTCCATTTTTTATGTAGTTTGTGATGTATATAATACTGGCACCTGAAATAATTTTTTAGATTAATAAGAGTATAAATATTATTCTTTGATTGAAAATATAATGTTTAATAAAAACAATTAGTTTTGAATTTATAGCATTTTCTGTATTTTTAAGCTGATGATGAAGGCAAACACCTTAAGGCATAGCATCAGTTTTATCAGTTTGGCCTGGTTTTCCTATTCCTTTTAAGAATGTTATTTATGAGGGATGCTTGGGTGGCTCAGTTGGTTAAGCATCTGCCTTCCACTCAGGTCATTGTACCAGGGTCCTGCAGATCAAGTCCCACATTGGGCTCCTTGCTTAGTGGAGAGCCTGATTCTCCCTCTGCCTGCTGATCCCCCTGTTTGTTCTTCTTCTGTGT
Source organism: Taxidea taxus jeffersonii (assembly GCA_003697995.1). Taxonomy (NCBI): domain Eukaryota; kingdom Metazoa; phylum Chordata; class Mammalia; order Carnivora; family Mustelidae; genus Taxidea; species Taxidea taxus. Next base: position 92,164 of record ML111395.1, on the reverse strand, counting down.
CAAATAAATAAATAAAATCTATTTAAAAATTAATGTTATTTATGAGAGGAAAGAGTTAAAAATAGGGACTTATCATGTGTGTGTCCTTTCTCGCTCCCTCTACTAATAGATTGAATAAAATAGTTATCAACAGAGGCTAAAGAAGAAGCCATTAGAAAATGTGTTCTGTAAAAATAAACAAGCAAATTCAGAAAGAAAAACTATGAATAATCAAGGAATAGTATATCCAACACAAAGGAAGTATGGAGAGGATTTGCAGGATGACAGTAGTGTGGCAGGAAGGAGGGACAGTCTAGATTAGAATGGTAGGGTCAAGGCCTTAAGGAAGGAGATCTTCATGAAAAAACACACAGCTGTTGTGTATGTAAGTGAAATATTTGATGTTTGATTTTTGTTTCTGGAGTATGGGTGATTACATTTCTATAGGAATACTGATGAAATTACCAACGGACTCACCAAAACATAGTAGTTATTTCTAATATGTATTAATTAATTACATGGGAGTTTCCTTTTTGCAGAGGAGGGATATAAATGTTAAACCCCTTTTTGGAAAATAGAAAAAATGACAACATAAATATTAATATAGCAGAAACCTAACATTCACAGTAGGAAGGCCAAAGAGCCAAATGCATTTTTTATAAACTATGCATAAATTTTTAAAATTAACTTCATCATTATTTCTCTATAAAGATCTGTACGAAAACACAATTTCCTCAAGGAGAAGTCTATTCTCATAAAGTCTATTCCTAACATCAAAGTGGAGCATGTCTACAGATAGTTCTCTTTCCCAATTTACTTGGTGCTGGTGCCAATTCTAGTAATGACCAGAGTACAAAAATAGGATACAAAAAAGATAACCACTGCAACAGTAGAAACTTAAGGCATATAATTAAGAGTTTCCACCCCCTAAAGAAGACCTAACATTAGAAGGTGAAAACTTTTAAAATAATAATGGCTTAAGTTTGAAAATTCATGTCTTATATCTATCACCACTTGTCTAGTGATTATGGAAAGCCAGATACCCACCCTGCCTGGGTCAGCCACTAATCATGGGATCACATGAGTTGTACCAAAGCCCCAAAGTCAAGAAAAGAGTGACAAGGTTGAACCTTGCCTAAGCCTTATATTTCCAGAAAACATAAGAAAGAAAGAAATCCTCCTACTCAGGGCACCTGGGTGGTTCAGTTGGCTAAGCACCAGCCTCTTGATTTTAGCTCAAGGTATGATCTCAGGTTTGTGAGATGGAGCCTGACCATGCTGAGAGCAGCAACTACTTGAGATTCTCTCTCTCCCTTTCCCTCTACCACTCCCCCCGCAATTCCCCTTCACTCTCTTTCTCTCTCTCTCAAAAAACAAATAAACAAACATACAAACAAACAAACAAAACCTAATCTTTGTGTTTTCCATGAAAGGGCTTATGCAAAGAATCACACTTCTCCCATGTGACCTAGAGGACACTTGGGAATGTCTCTCTTGTTTACTAGGACAAGGCTGGACACATATGCTACAAATTCTGCTTCTGTGTATCACCAGTGAATAGCTGAACTGTTTATATCTTCTGACCAATATAGACAAAATTCCCACTAACTTGAGTTTACCACAAATTTTAGACAGGTTTCTCTCTTCCCAGGAGCCCAAACTTTGACCCACCCTAGTGTGTAGGCAAGCACGGGGTGCTTAAGCAGATGTTGGCATGTGAAATAACCTTCCTCACTCTCAAAGAGCCTTCTTGAGAATTGATCGACAACAAAGAAAGACATTTCCTGATCACACCACCTGTTCATCCTACTCCTCCATACCTGGTCTATTCTATCCTTATCTGCTCTTCACTATAAAAGAAAATCCTTTTCTGTCTGATCTTTGAAGCATTTATAGGTCTTACAATTAGAGCATTTTCCCTATTGTATAGCCACTCTTCCCCTATTCCAATAATCTTTTTGAAGAAAGTCCCTCCCTTAGGTCTAAATTCGTTTTTTGTTTGAAAAAGGTATCTCCACAACTGGAGCCTGTTGGTAAAATGAAGGTTTCCTCTGATCCTCTTCTCTTTCATTTTCAATGTGCCATCTAAATTCAGCTTTGTATTTTCAGGGGATATCTACTGTAATTATGTCAAGTGCCAAATTTGCTTGATAAAATTGTGGATGAAAATGTTAGCAGTTTGTCTTTTTAATGTTTTTGAAAATTTATTAAACATCAGGGACTCCATTAAGTACTTATCCTATATAATCTCTACGACAACACAGTAGAGTAGGTATTATTACTTAGACCCATTTTATGAATAAGAGAATTTAAACTGGGTGAGGGTTAAGTAATTTGCCACTCGACTACTATAAGCAGACTCATCATTTCAACCCAAGTTTGTTCATCACAGATCACACTTATTTTACCTAACTTTTATGCACACACACATATGTATAAATTATACTCACTTTTTAATGGTCGACTAGAAGATTGGAGTGACAGAGCAATCATGCATTCTGCACATTAATTGGAATAATTTTAGTATTTTAGTACTCTCTGAGTATTTAGTAATGTTTAGCATAGTTATTAACCTTATTTAAAATGATAGGTGTGAATATGGTCACTTGTAGAAGATATACAGAATTAAACACTAATGTTTAAGAGGTAGTCAGAGAAAGAGGAAATTAAGAGAGTGTTTTTGAAAGGCTATCTGGAAAACCAGATGAAATTATAATCACCAAAGCTAAAGGAAAGTGGAATTTCAAGGATAAAATAGTGGATTGTTAAATGCGGGATGGTAACATAAAGAAGGACTATACAATTTTTGCATTTGGAAGTTAGTCCTCCTTAACAACTCTGGCAAAGGAAGTTTAAGTGAAAGACTAAGAGAAAACTTAGTGGCATAAAAGAATGAGGCAAGGAAGTGTGACCATAGAATATAAACTAAAACTATTGCACATAGAAACATGACTATAACTGGGTGGATAGGTAGATATATGGGACTAAACGTAGGGAAATGTGGATATAAGATAAGTTTATTTTTTTAAGATTTGTTTATTTATTTTGGGGGAGGGACGAAGGGAGATGGAGAAAGAGATTCTCAAGCAGCCTCTGCCCTGAGTATGGAGCCAATGTGAGGCTCTATCTCAAGACCCTGAGATTATGACCTGAGCTGAAATCAAGAGTCAGACACTTAACCAACTGAGACACCCAGGCACCCCAAGACAAGTTTATATTTTTAATACTCATATTAAAATATGGAGTGTATTTATATACAGAGTTTGAGAAAAAAATCTAGAGGAAGATGGTGGGGATAATATACTGGGAAGAGAACTAATTTATGGAGGAAGATCACTGCATAGGCAGGAGGTAATGAATTCAGGTGTACATGCACAATGATTGACCCTAAATGGAGAAAAAATCAGAAGGAAGAGAAAATGATGAAGTCCAATTAGAATGATTTTAAGAGAAAGATGCGGGACTTCATATCTGCTGGAGTATATTTTCTCACAGAAATCAGAAAAATGGTGATATGACGAGAGATGGAGATCAAACATAGCTGTATTGGTGAAAATTTTCAAGAACTACTGGGAGAGTTGGAGAACACACTAAGGATTTATAGATACCTCTGGGCACTGAATTTTTCTAAAATTGAAGGTTGTGAATTATTAGTCACACTTTTACGTTTGTAGCTTTCAGCTTCTAAAAAGATATTTTTTATTTCATGGGCAACTATTTTTTTCATCCCTTTCAATGGCAGGGGATATTTAATTTGAATATAAATTCTTAGTTCGTCTCACTTTATTTTGAAAAACTGGAAGTGAAATCTATTTGAAATGTTAAAGTTATTTAAATGCATTTAAATTTTACATCCATATTTATGTAAATTATAAAACTTTGTGTCTCTAGATTTGATAGAAATGTTAGCTGAATGAACTTGTGTTTTCATTTTGATGGTTGTTCTGGAACAGGAATCTGGCTATGCATTTTGATATGATGATTTAAAATCCAGTTTGACATGTACTAAAAAATTTCTAGTCAGTAAATCTCTTTGATCTTTTTACTTTTTTCTGAGCCAAAGTTATAAGAATGTTAGCCTTTGTTCTAAAGTTATTATCATGAAAGTCTTCAAAGTCTTTTTTACCCCTCCCTCTAATGTCTGAATAGAAATCAAGTTGAAAAAAGCTATATGCAATTGCCTTTACTACACTATAGAGATATTATTTGGTTGCTTTTCTCTGAAAACATCAAGTAAACATCAATACCGTGGCATCCAGTCAAGTGTTATTTCAGATGGGCTGTCAAAGCCCTAAGGCAGATAAGCTCCTTTTGAAATGCAAACGCTTAATTTTTGTAAGGATTCCTTAACTCAAATTGCTTTAGAGAATTATTATATTTTAAATGCAAGCTTCAGGGATATTAAAATATAACATGTTATTTATTAATTGTCAGATTCACAGAGTATCCATTACCTAACATAATTTCAAAGTGCTGTTTCTAAGATTAAATTTTTAAGATAAATATACCCTAAGGTAATTGACTTTAGGGAATTAAAGCTCATAGATTTGGATATACTGCTGGCATGTTTGAAGGATTTGTATTAAAACTCCTAGAATATGAAGTATTGATTTATTTACTTTGATATAAATATAAAGTTAATATAAATATAAACTATCTTGCCTCTAAATCTTATGTGCAGCTAAATCTAAAGAAAAAGTTTAGAAAAAATCTAAAGAAAAAGCTAAACTTTTACTTAGTTTACCTTTAGTTTCACTCAGCATTACATGAAATGCAAATAGTATATAATAGGCAGGTAAACTGTGGAAAGATATTCACAATATAAACTGTTTGGGGGATTATCTTCCAAATAATGGTTTTGCTTGTATGAAAATTTGTTAACTGGACCATAAAAGATATTTTGTATGCTGCTGTCAGTGAAATAAGAATAAACATAAATATATTTTCCTTACGTCTTAGAGAGTCTTGTGCCAGATGATGGTATATCGGGTGGGAAAAAAGCATGCCAAAATCCTGGCTAAACTCCCATGATGCATATTAAGGGGTCATAGATTACATAAACTTAGATGGTCCTTTGTAGGGGGAACATGAAGGACAAAGAGGTTCCCAGGTCAGTGCTTTCTAGCAATCACTAATGGAGGAACTGGACTTTGGCCATTTAGGAAGTAGATAAAGCACTCAGCTACTGTAATGTAGATATTGTGGGGCACAGGGGAGGGAGTTTTGGAACTCATGAATGTTTTATGTTATTTTGTCTAATCACTGTAATCTTAACAATCAAGTTACTTTATAAGACATTGTGGGTCAAATTTGAGTTATTTGACTATCTCACCAGTTGGTTAACAGGGATGAGATAAGTTCTTTCTACTTTTGATTATTTCTTGCCCTCTAGAGTTTGGTAAGGATGTTAGATAAGATATTCCAAGGAAACTAAATCTAGCTCAAAAATAGGGGCCAGAAAGGAAGCCCAACAAACATAGATATAGTACCTAAGAATTCTCGCATAACATGGTGCTTGATGTTGGATGCTTTGCACATAGAAAGACTTCCCATTGTTCTATGTGGTTTGCACACATTATACCAGGAATTCATCTCTATATAAAACCAAAACCAAATGCATTCCTTGCAATGAAAGAGTTGCCTCACTTCCAGCTTTACCCACCTCGATGTGGAAATCAGTTCAAATTAGAGATTGTGAATCAGAAAGTTCATTTATGATAAATAAGACTCTGTTTAGTATGGTAAATTTTAGTAATGTATGGGTCAATGTATGTAAGAAGAGGCCTTTGTTACTTTACATATCAGTAAGTGTATGTAACTTCACTGATAACTTTATCCTAATATATCCTCTAAAAAATGTTATTTTCTTTGCCTGAGGTAAGTCAGTCTTTGCCTTCACCTTCAGAGAGTTCCATTGCTCATTTTGACTGCGGACGTCCTAAGAAGTCTCCAGAGGGGGCACAATGGCGATGTCCGAAATAGTAAAAATAAACACAAAATATAAGACATCACTACATTTTGATAATGATATGATATATACGGTATGTCCACTTTATAAATGCATTATTTAAATTATTAATTTGTTAATGCTTTTACAAGGGAGATACTTAGATGCTTAGTCAAAAATATTATTCTTGAACTTTGGAACAATTTCAAATGATATAGCAAAGTTTCATCCTCACAACTCTTTTAGATAAGCCCCGCTGCCCTTGTGACATCACAGTCAAATTCCACACGGAAGAGCCTAAAAACAGATTATAGGTAGGCTCTGCCTATTGAAGGCTCATATTATGCCACTTCACTTTGATGGCAGAACCGCATTAGTCCTTGTTTTCACTAACTGAAAGAAAGCCAAAGAGAATTTTCATTTTTACAAGGAAAGGCAAGAAGGAAAAGGGGCCTTCAGTGTTTGTTTGGCAGCAAGTCCATTTGGAGGCAGCACGCCCCCCCAGGCAGCTGAAATGGCTCCGTGAAACTCCTTCCCAGGGAACAACACTCAGCATCATATCACAAGCTGCCACAACTTTGAACTGTGTCTGTGAGTCTCTGTGATTTTTCTCCATTTATTTTGTGTATCCATTATCTGTGTCCCAAGGTATCAGAGAAGCCTAAGAGAGGTTATTTTTTGAGTCTGGGAATGCACACTTTTTTTTTTTTCCGTATAAATTATTGGTAATTGCTTCTTTGCTTTACACCATTTCAGCTGTTCTATAAGAATGCTATACTTTTGTATAGCTGGGGGGAACCTGTATTTGGGAGCAGGGTTGGGGGGCGGGAGGGACAAGAGGAGGGTGGTTAGAAATGGATTATATTTTTTAAAAATATTTTATTTATTTATTTGACAGACAGAGATCACAAGTAGGCAGAGAGGCAGGCAGAGAGAGAGGAAGGGAAGCAGGCTCCCTGCTGAGCAGAGAGCCTGATGCAGGGCTAGATCCCAGGACTCTGGGATCATGACTTAAGCTGAAGGCAGAGGCCTTAACCCACTGAGCCGCCCAGGCACCCCTAGAAATGGATTATTGACATGCTGAAGAACAAGCAAACAAAATTAAACTAAACTAAGCTAGATTGTTTAATTAGATTTCATGGAAAAATAAATACTAAAACATGTATTTTCAGTCCTAATTAAGGATTTCCTTAAATATTCGTCAAAAAATTATTAACTGACAGAAGAGAAGATCAAATCATCTAGATCAGCATACCCTTTGAGATAATAGCAAAGCATGGTGACATGGTTTCCACTGCTGGAATCGATCAATGGTCTACAGGGCAAATTAGGATTTGCTCTGTACATATTTAATAAGTTTAGATCTGCTTTCTACACACACAGTTCCTGTTTATTGAACAGTTTCATTACCAAAATATTTAAACCATAATCCATGTGAAAGTCTTTTTTTGGTGGGGGGGCAGGGCAGAGGGCAAGGGAGAGAATTTCCCAGGCAAACTCTGTGCTGAGTGTGGATCCCAATCCCAGGACCCCCAAGATTAAGACCTGAAGTGAAACCAAGAATTGGATGCTCAACCAACTCCACTCCGCTGTGGTGTCCCATAATCTACATGTAATTCTAAGGGGTTAGCTGTATGTATAATTATGAAGTCCTGGAAATGATTATACCTCAAACACAATAAACTTTAAAATTCTCTATAGGACATACACAAAAAACAAAAGAAAGCAAATCCCAGAAGCCCACTATTACAGGATGAATTGATATGACATCAGTGAAAGAAAGGTGGGCATCAAGATTTACAATCTATAATTGCAAAGAGCAGCACCAGAATAGATGCTCTCTCTAACAGTTGAAAGACTGATTCAATGGTTACAAAGGGGCAGACAATAAAGCAGCTTATACAACTTTCAGGGTAGGTGTTAAAAAGAAAATATTTTTATGTTAAATATGTGATTACAGTATGTGTGTGTGAATATATATAACATTCATGTAGGTGTGTGTATGTGTATGTATATATAGAGAGAGGGAGAGAGAGCATAACTATATTAAATAAGAAGATAAAATAATTCTTTGACATAGTACTGTGGAGATGTCATCCTAAGTACTTATACCTTATAAAATAGACTAGGTTTACACCTTCAACTACTTTCAGCATGTTTCCGTAAATATTGTCAGCCATTTAAGCATTTAGTTAGTAAAAACAAGACAGAAGATTTTGACTGGAAATATGACATGACTCATTGGATAGTTGGAGAAGATGAGTAAGACAGCCAGTTCATTATGGTACCGTTTTAGGTAATTCAAAGAGCGGTGTAGGTTTAAACAACGGTGACAAAGCTGACGGATTCTGAATTTAAAGTCTGCAAGCCAATTAAATATAATGACGGGTGATGTTTACATGATACACATAGCCAGCTTTAGAAAGCAGTGCTGTCTAGTCACACTATAGTTGCACACAGACATTTATCACGAAACCTAATGACTACTTTTATTGATAGTTGACTCGCTCTTATTTTCTTTTTCTCTGATTAGTTTAGCATACTGAGTCAAGGGACATCTAGATAATGGAAAGCCATAGTATCAAACTGTATTAACGTATTTATTCTTTAAACAAACCTTTAAGTATTGGGTCTCTAGCACTGTGTGATGAGCTAGAGTTATAACCAAAGATGAGTAGGGGGCCTAATCTCAAGGTGCTTATAGCAGAGTGTGGGATAAAGAAGAGTAAATGGGCAACTCCAATGTAACATGTCAGGTACTACTAGAGGGTATACACAGTCCCATGGAAGAAGAACTGAATGGCATCGAGCACACGTCCTTGGATAATCAGCATTTATGGGGAGAGATGAAAAATAAAGTAAGAGGGAGACAGGTAAAGAGGAAGATGCTGTCTATATGTGTACTTTCCTCAGCATTATGGCTGAGCAGGTGTTCTGAATAAGCTTTCCATTGTAGGACCCCTGGACAGTACAATGATATACTCTTTCTATCAGAGTTTTAGAAATATGGGGGAAATAGTGGAATAGGGGGGTTACTATTCTGTTCAGTTGATGCTCTTATAAAAAGGTAAATAAAGGCAATGAATGATGGTCAATTAAAAAGCAAGTATAAAATTTAAAGGCCTCCTAGGTAGCTTATACAGGGGCATTCACCTCCTGCCACAAAGAGTAGGGAAAGCTCTGAAGAAGGTTGAACTCTCAATCAAGGTAGATCTGCCATGTAAAGGTCAGCACCCTGTTTGTGAAAAAAACGGGATGTTGATACATGTGTTGATGAGTTGAAATTCTTGAATCCAGTTTTTTCTGAGCTCTGTGAGCCTGTGGAAGTAGCCCACTCCTCTGCACTAAGGGCTGGAGCTCTGCCATTGCTTGAAGATGATACAGATGTCTCTCACCTGCAAAATAACACGCATGCCATCAAGATCTGCGTATGTGTGGACAACCCTCGGGTGAGGTCACAGTGTAATCCAGCTGGGAATGTGCTACCATAGCCCTAAGGAACAGCAGGATGTAGATAGTATGTACTGTCAAGGGCTGTGAGAGTAAGGGCAGGACTGACTTCTGATGGCACAGGATAAAGAGAGATTTAACTTAATTCTGAGTAAAAAAGGAAAGTTATTGATATGAGGACCATCTTCAGATGTAGGATTTAATATCCCAGTAATTATCCTGGGAAACTATGCAAACACATTGCCAACATATCCTATAGAAGCATAGAAAAATCATGATCTGTATTAAAGTAAGATAATAATGCCAGTTTTGGTGTGACACTATAGACTCGGGATTAAATGCAAGCAGAGGTGAGCATGTTGGCATGAATGTATTAGGAGTGCATATGTTATGTAAGGTGGGAAAATCCCCAAAGGCTACATTTCACTATTCATCCTGGAAGAGACATCACTTTGCAAAGCAATGAGGAGTTAGCACTGAGAAGGCCACCAGCATGACTTAAGTTCCATTGGTAGCACTGCTCTCTAGGTTGGGGGTGACAAAAGACAATTCCTTGAAAGCCTGGGCTTCCAAATAGCAAGGAGGTAGATAGAGGCCTGGTAATATTTTTTTTTTTAAAGATTTTATTTATTTATTTGTCAGATAGAGAGAGAGCACAGGAGCGAGCACAGGCAGATGGAGTGGCAGGCAGAGGCAGAGGGAGAAGCAGGCTCCCTGCCAAGCAAGGAGCCCGATGTGGGACTCGATCCCAAGACACTGGGATCATGACCTGAGCCAAAGGCAGCCGCTTAACCAACTGAGCCACCCAGGCATCCCAAGGCCTGGTAATATTTAACTGTGAAAGCAATTACTGCAATAAGAGGCAAGGTCAAAGAGATAGCCAGAGATATTTGACTTACAAAGAATTAAAAAGCTGTAGGAAGTGGTTAATGGTACAGGTCATCCCTCAAGCACCAAGCAAGGACATTGCTCATGTGCCCATTGTGCTCGAGCAAGAACATAAGAGAGCTAATCTTCCCTTCAAGAAGTGAACATGTGGACTATGAATAGTAAATAAGAGAGTGGGGGAATGATTTGGGGGCAGGAACCTAGTTTCTCAAACCTTAGGTAGTGTGAAATAGGCCCTACTTCTACTCAGATGAGTCTCCTTAGAATTTAATTTTGAGGCCTATCGGGGTGGCTCAGTAGGTTAAGTGTCTATCTTCAGCTCAGGTTCTGATCCCGGAGTACTGGGGTGGAGTCCAATATCAGGTTCCCGGCTCAGTGGGGAGTCTGCTTCTCCCTTTCCTTCTGCCACTCCCCCTGCTCCTTCTCTCTTTCTCTCCCTCTCAAATACATAAATAAAATCTTTTAAAAAAATTTGAGGTTTCAGTGTTTGACATTTAAGCACCAGGTGATATTATAAAATTACACCATAGAAAATGAAGTAAAGTTTATTATGGAGGATGATGATAAGTTTTGGATAATAAAGTGAAGGAGTAAGTGGCAGTTCCAAATAGAGGGCATCAGGAGACCCACCTAATATTTCATTGATCTATAATCAGCAGGTGAACCCTGTAAAGACTCTAGTTCAGATAAATCAGATGTAATTTCCAGAGATGCTCTGGAAATAATACTTTTTGCAATCATCCAAAGATTCCACTTGGTGGAAATTTTATTAGGATGAGATTTTATTTTCCCTTTTTTTTTTCCCAAGAGATGGTAGTTATGCACTTATACTCCACGACAACAATAGCTGCAAGCTAGAATGATAAAAGAAGTTTTATTATAAGACAAATAATATTAGGAAGCAATTTATCTTTGTCTTTCACATCGGTCTCTTCGAAAGGAATGAAGCAAGCTTTTTTCCTCATTCCCTTCTATGTACAAGGTCTTGAAAGGCCTAATGCCCTCACCTCACTAATCTTCATCCAGGAGAAAACTGATCCAATCTTTGGGTTGAAATCCTCACCAGTGGCTGACAGCAAAACGAAGAGATAGTCTCAGTGTTGTAAAGTGGTGGGAATAAAACCCAGGGAAACAGAGAGTGCATGAATATCCTTAATCATGTAATCTAGTAATGGACTATTTCTATTTGACCTTGAAAGAGTTAAGGACATTACTAAAAGGCTATAAATATAAATTTTATAATACTAGAGCATTATAGGAGCATCTGGGTGGCCCAGTTTGTTAAGTGTCCACCTTCAGCTCAGGTCATGATCCCAGGCTCCTGGAATCAAGCTCTACATCAAGCTCAGTGCTCTTCGGGGAGCCTGCTTCTCTCTCTCCCTCTGCCTGCCATGCCCCCTGCTTATGCTCTATGTCTCTCTGTGTCCAATAAATAAGTAAAATATTTTTTAAAATATTAGAGCATTATATAGTAAGCTGCTCTCTAACTAACCAATATTGGCTAGAACATCAGGAAAGTTTAAGTGTTGGCCTGATTTGGATTTTTTCACTCAAAATGCTGGTTCTGCTTCTATTTGAGTTGCATACGTATTGTAACATTGTCTGAATTACTTTTTTTTCAAAGATTTTATTTATTTATTTGACAGAGACACAGTGAGAGAGAGAACACAGCAGAGGGAGTGGGAGAAGGAGAGGCAGGCCTTCCGCCAAGCAGGGAGCCGGAGATGGGGCTTGATCCCAGGACCCTGGGATCATGACCTGAGCAGAAGGCAGACACTTAATGACCCAGCGACCTAGGCGCCTCTATCTGAATTACTTCTTGATAGCACACGTGGTTAGAGTAATATCTTAATCTCATATAGTTACTCAAGGTATGTCTCAATATCGATATAATTTAAAATATCCATGTATTTTTTTTATTCTGGCTTCACAATGCTTTCCTAATATGAGTGTTCTGACCTGCTCCATGCAAAGTGCTTGTGCCTATAAACACTTTTCAAAATTTTATCTGAGACTTTGATAATACAACTCTAAACCCTGGGTTCCCCCAAAAGGAGAGTCTGTGACAAAGGTTTATATGGGAAAGGATCAAAGGGAGCTGAAATGAAGGAGGCAAGAGGGAAAGAGAAACAGGAAAGGCCATTAGGAAGATGTGTAAGTGATTTGGCCCTCTCTGTGCTGATCCAGTCAGAGGCCGGCATAACTGGTTCCAGTCTCCGTTGCACTCTTCCTACAACTCGTTCTGCACACAATTTGCTTCCTTTCTGTGCAGTGCTTTCTCCTCTTCCATTCTGTAGTTGTCTCACTCCTGTACTTCTATATAGTCATTCATCTGAATGTCATTTCCTAGGGAGCAGTTCTCCGACTTCCTTATAGCTCTTTCTACCCCTTATTGACACCTTCATAGCAATTATTTTGTTTCTTTGTAGCACTTGTCACACTCGTAATTGCTTTGTAAGTATTGGTTTCATATTAACCTTTCTTAATAGGTGGAAAGTTGGCACCATACTTGTTGTATGTGCTGCAATTAGCACAGTTCTTGGGACATATCAGTATAGTTTAGAAGGAATTTTTTTTTAAAGGTTTTTTTATTTATTTATTTGTTAGAGAGAGAGAGTGAGCGAGCACAGGCAGACAGAGTGGCAGGCAGAGGCAGAGGGAGAAGCAGGCTCCCTGCCAAGCAAGGAGCCCGATGTGGGACTCGATCCCAGGACACTGGGATCATGACCTGAGCTGAAGGCAGCTGCTTAACCAACTGAGCCACCCAGGTGTCCCTAGAAGGAACTTTTTAAGTGATAGAATGGATGAATGACAAAGTAGCATTTTATATCTATTATTTGTGAGTTGGACTAATATACCTAAATACAAAGAATGAGACTGTAAAAGGTGAGATTGTTAAATGCGGTTCTTAATAAGATGCAGTCTTATATAGTCATACTAGGTGGCCATCTACATAAATAGCATATATAGTGAGATAGTTTTATAGACCTCGTCAAATTTCACTTGCATTTTCCATTGACTATGTTATTTCTCATGATATGTTCATCTATGGCAGTGTGTCTAATAAACTATAAAAGATGATTTCCATTGTGGTGCTAATCTCATTGAATATAAGATGTTCTGTTACCTGGTTTTAGTGATGTCTACTTCCATGGCCTGCCACATTTTTAAATTTTAAGTTCAAATTTCTATGATACTATATTCATGCAAAGAAAGTTAGTAACTTTTTTTTTTTTTAACCTTGTGTATGTAAAAGCTTAAGTCTAGATATGGGCAAATGTTCTGAAGATATTGAAGTCCTGCCAATATATTTATAAGGTTTGATTTACCTTTGTAATTCCATTAGCAATCAATGTGAATAAACTGGCATCTCCTTAAGTCTGCTTATCAATAAGATATGATGTTATTAAAATTAATAAAAATGAGTGGGTTTCAAGTCTTCTTTATTTAATAATGTAATATTTGTCATATGTTTAATAGGACAAAGAGTGAATGTCTTTTTAGTGAACAAAAATGAAGCAATAAATGTATTTCTTATAATTGAAATACCGACATGAATGATTTAAATATCTAACAGAATTCCTTTTAAGTGTTTAAGATTAAGATTAATTACAGAGAGACTTCCAACTCTGCTGAGTGTCAGGGATCTACAGAGATTTCTCATATATTCTAATTTTCTTGACCTAATGCTAGAGTTCTGAGTCAATATGAAAGGAATAGATCTTAAGATTCTGTATTTTAAAACATTTTGAAAAACGTTCTAATTACCAGCCAGAGTTGTGGTCCTTGATTTAATTCTTACACATTCAATTAGACCATATAATATATTCATGCTAGTAATATTTTCATAAGAATATAAAGAGATATATGCCAGTTTTGTTATTATGAATAATTATCATCACATAAACCCCTCAGTTGTTTTAGTGAAGGAGCTAATACTCTCCAGACCTGATTATCTCTGGGGACAAAAGTACTGGAGGGATGCCTGGGTGGCTCAGTGGGTTAAGCCGCTGCCTTCAGCTCAGGTCATGATCCCAGCGTCCTGGGATCAAGTCCCACATCGGGCTCCTTGCTCGGCAGGGAGCCTGCTTCTCTCTCTGCCTCTGCCTGCCTCTCTGCCTGCTTGTGTGCTCTCTCTCTCTCTTTCTGACAAATAAATAAATTTTAAAAAAAAAAAGTACTGGAAATTTGGTGTCTAGTTACACAATTAGCTTTTTCTGAATTTACATAATAATTACTTTTCTAGGGCCTGTACTTCTATTTGAGGAGCAGTGAAAGATTATGTCAGTTTCAAGTGTCAAATTTTAAATATAGCTTACATCCTTTATACTCAGTAAAATTATTTTAATAATATTTTTCCTAAAAATTCCACAATATCGTCACATTTTAAGAGCTGCCCATTCAGTGCATATTTTATTTTAGAAATACATGTTGTGTGATTTTTAGAAAATAAATGTTCTAGAAATGAAATGACTAACATATTTATTCACAATGTTATTGTGTATTCTTTCTGGGGCTTTTCACCTGTTGATTTTTAGGAAAACTTCCATTCTGTACCAAGTGCAGCTAAATAATGACAGAATTCTTGGAGAAAGTAGGAAAACAAACCTAGAGAGGTTTACTTTATAATGGCTTTCACTCTGTAAATGCTTTTCATAATTTATGATTGTATCTAATTATTCCCCAGTTAAATTTAGTATGCATTAATATGATAGGGAAATTTTATTCCAGGACTATATAAAGAAACCTTGGTCCTTGTCAGTTCTCCTCAGTAATTGTTAACATAAGCAATGGATGGTGATGGATGGATGGGCTCATAGGAACCACTAAACAAGAGCCCTAGGAATCATCTGTTTCCCAGATCCTCCCTGACCTGGATCCTGCCTGCTGTCTTCCTGGTACCTACCACAACCTGGAATAAAATAGATCCTCAATAAATATTTAATGGAATAATATATATATATAAATTATTTGTGTAAATAATTTATAAATTATTATTTATAATTTATAATAAATATTTAATAGAAATATATATTTATATATATGCAAAGGGATGTGACGACAGACTTACTGCATTTCCTGACATGAACACAGAAAGGTATTCCTACAAGGCTGGTCTGGCATTAGAAGTAGTCAAATTATGTGGTGCTTATGTGGTATGATTTCTGGAAAAGCCAGAAAACTTATTTTCCTTTTTCTTCCTCTTGCCTTCCCAGAGTTAACATAGTGTAGTTGCTGAGTATACAAATGCTGAAGAAAGTGGGTTCAGATTGTAACTCAGCCATTACCTAGATATAGAAAGAATCTTCAACAAATTTTTTAATCTACTCTGTGCCTTTGTTTCCTCATAGGTTAATCACATCTTGAAAATGTGAATACCAAAAGTACATACCTCATAGAAGTGTTAGGTTGACAGGAATTAGCACAATTAATACATGTAAAGTGTTTAGAATAATGCAGGTCACATGAAGAGCTCAGTAAGAGTCAGTTGTTATTTTTCTCTCCTAAACCTTTGGGGCTTACTGGCTAATCCTTGCTTTAAATTTCCCATCTATTTAAACACAAATGAGCCATTGTATGGTTTAGCTTACCAAAATTTATCAGTTATTTACACTTTAATGCAAATAGAGAAAACTTCCTGGGAGTAGTTGTTGAGAAGGGGTGAATTAGAGAAAGGAAACATTAGGCAACCCTTTGAGAGATCAGTTAGTTCATGGATGTCAGCAAAGAACAAGGGACACTGAGATCACAGATGTCAAAGTGTCAAAGGAAACCAGAATCCCATATAACATGTTTGCCCTGGGCCAGCATATTGTAAGAAGTAACAATATAGACCCATGGCCACTTCACTTATGTATCAATGGCAAGAGAGAGCAGTGCTTGTTTTCCCAGTCTCCTGTGCACTGGGTAGCTTTCTCCAACACATCAGTTTCTACAATTCCATGAGCTGAGAAAAGAAAGACCCAGAATGGACTATTGTTTTCTCTCTTATTGAAGTAGTGGCCTAAAAGCATATTTGATTTTAGAGACCTCATGGCTCCCTATTAACTCTCACTGAAAATTCAGGTTTTAGAGTAAAAGAAAATTAGTAGATACATAAGATTTAAACAAGAGGATTTTTTGTTTGTTTGTTTGTTTTAACATGCAGAATTTGCTGTCATATAGATATTCTTATATTTTCACAAGTTAAGTGGTAACTCATAAAATTTTAATCAAAGTCTAAGATATTAAAACTAATATGTGGGAATATTGGGAATATTTTAGTTCTTGATAAAATTGTCATTTATTTACTTAATTGAGTTCAGGAAGTCCACATTTTTATAAAGACAATGCTCAGAATTTGACAGTTTTCCTATTCAAGCTGTTTTTAAAAAAAATCTATAGAAGATTTAGCAGTTGGATTACTGTAAAATCCACACACTACCAGTTACTTGAAAATACAAACTTACCCATGGTTTTCATCTGTTTGAATAGTAATACTATTTTGTGACATTTGAAAGAAAGACAATACCCCCTTTTACTTTCGTTCTCTAATTTTCAATACAATGGAAGGATAAACATAGGTATCACGCAGGTAGATATTTAATGTTCCCGTTATAACTAAAACATAAATAAAAAACCAAAAACTTGCCTGTAGAACATGTCTTTAATTTGCAGTTAAGAGGACTTTTCTTCCAAATTAAATTTCTGGCCCTCTGTTGGGAGACCCATTTCCATGACTCTCTTATTTCTCCACATCTTTTGAGCAAGATGCTTTAGCAGATCTGTTCACTTCCTTCTGGACTACTTTTTTTCAATTGTGTTAGAATAACAAATGGCTTTGGAAGATAGATAAGTGTCTCACTTCTGAGTAGAGGGAAGCTTTGTTTCCTGGCTAAGATAACAAAGATAATGTCCCCTGTGGGGCAAAGGTTGGTCAGATGTGCTAGAACTCCCTTATCAGTTTGGAGGCTTCCTTAGCTATAACAGAAACCCATTGTGTGAGCAGCAACTACTTGGGTTGCTCTGTCCTACTTCCATGGGACTCAGGGATGTGAGAGGAAGAATGGACATGAACGTGAAGTTGATACCAACTGCTTGGCTATCAGTGGTTTTGCATCTTCTGCCAGGATCTATGAAACTATGGCAGATAACTTGTTAGATTGCACAGTTCCTGATTTGGTAGTTTCTGAAAAAAAAAAAAAAAAGAAAGAAAGAAAGAAAAAAGTTCTGCATACACGCAAAATTCTTTTCCTGGCATTTGGACGAAATTTTCCTTCCAAGTTTTTCTCTGAAAACCAGTGTTTTTTGCTTTGAGGAGTGCCAGGATAGAAAACACCCATCAGAGTATCTGTGAGGAAAAAAAAAAATTGGGAAAAAAATGCATAAAAATTATATTCAAAGATGTGATCTTGCCACATAAAGTATGGCTTACACACACACACACACACATATATATACATGTATATGTATATATATATATATATTTTTTTTTTAGTACAAAATCATACACCTGTATATCTTCCTACTTAGATCCCCTCTGGGTGGAAGAGCACATCCCTATTGGACAAAAATCTTAAACATCCTTTCAGATTCTTCCCCTACCTTCCTTGTTCTTTCTCTTTGATGACACCAGTCCCTTGTAGAATTTTGTAGAAACTCTACACTTCAAATGCCAGGGTTTTTTTTTTTTTTTTTAATTATCTTTTTTTTTTTTTTTTTTTTTTTAAGAGAGAGAGAGAGCACAAGCAGTGGGAGGTATAGAGGGAAAAGGAAAAGCAGGTTCCCAGCTGAGCAGGGAGCCCAATGTAAGACTAGATCCCAGGACTCCAAGATAATGACCCTAGCTGAAGGCAGACACTTAACTGACTGAGCCACCCAGGTTTGTTTAAAATGTCAAATCTGAAGTTGTAGAATTGGACTTCTGGAATGGTTAGCAAGATGAAGTGAGTGAAATTTATGGGGTAAATCTTGACCAAAGAGAAATGTGACACATAAGAGTAAAAAAGGTGTAAGTGCTCTTTTTTTCCTCCTTTCAAGGTATGAATATTTTTGCAGCCCTTCCAACAAAGTCCCTTGGACTGAATGCATGCAAGTGCTGAGTCACCTATGGTATAGTGATAATGCAGTTTGTAAAGTTGTAATCCACACATGATATATTGATAAAGAAGCTTGTAAAGCAGTAACCAGTGTAGTAACACATCACTTCTGTTTGTACTTTTCCTGGCCTCATTTCCTTTTCCTCTTATCTTCACTGCCTTGGTCTTGTAATTCCCAGATAAAGAATTAACCTTCCAATCCACTCTTAGGCACATTTTTCTAGAGAATTCTAAGACACCAAATGTGTTCTCTAACCTAAGTGAAACTACAAGCACACTTAGGCTCTTGGAAAGCAAGATCCCAAAATATGAACATCAGAGAGAGACAAGAGTTCCTTCTTATGCCTAAATGTATTAATACCCACTACCCATATTCTGGTTTCATATCTAGGGACCTTTCAGTGAAGGCAAGACCAAACCTTTCCCTAGAAAAGTATAGTATTCTTCAATTGTCACCTCAAGATACCATTACTGAAAATTTCAAAATAAGAAAGTATATGCAAAAAATATACATATGGAGTAGCCATAATTCTGAGGAAAGCTTTGTTAGGAGAGAGAAGAGTTTCTGTCAGAAATGGACTTGGCTTGCTCCTTAGTTTCTCTGCAGTTTGGGGTGTTTATTTTCAGCATTCATCTAGGAACATATATTTCAAGCAAACATATTGGTATACTTTGGGAGAAAATTGGCGAGATAGAAGGAGGTTTTTCCAGAAATAATAACAACCCAATATGCTATACTTTTCTATTTCATTGCAATGCAGGCAGCCGGGGGTGGGGTGGGGTGGGGTGGGGAATAATTGCACATCTAAAATCTCATGCTAGGTACCTTTACATAAATTAACATGCAACTTTTATGATGCTGCCTTGACAATTGTATAAATATGTTCAATGGAGGCAGCAGCCAAGATCAACAGATGAAAACTACATTGTTCACTGATTTTACTATAAAGCAGATGCAAAAGTTTCCACTGGCTTCAGAGCAGAGATCAAATTCCTTAATGTAGTGTTGCAAGTCTCTTTAGGATCTGATGGCTCCCCATGTCTCCAGCACCATCTCCTACTACACTCCTTATTCCTAAAAAGTTCTAGTCCCACCACAGCTCAGATAAGTTCACCATTTTCTGATTTCTTTTCCTGGAGTGAATTTTTATTGTCTTTATTTCCAACTAACTCTTGCACATCCATTAAATTTAAGCTTAAAGAGAACTACCTACAGATTAGCTTTGCTTTCCCCTCTGCCTTTCTAGTTTACATCCACCAGCTGGATTCTTAGAGCACTCTGAACTCCTCTTCAAGATTGTATGTTAATTTAGTACTAGGGTTAGGTAGGGAAATTATGAACGTAATGTGTTTAGAGACTGTCATCTCCCAAATTACCTATTTCGGCAAGATTAGTTCTGAGTCTTTTGTGATACAGAGGAGCAAAAGCAGTTCCCAGTGGTATTTTGGAGGATGGTGGTAGCCTGGAAATGGGGGAAAGGTAGCGGATTCAGCTTCGCCTTCTGTCCATTACCAGCATGCTTCCAGGTTAATATGATTGCCATTCTGACATCCTCGTTCAGTAGAACGCCGCTTCCCAACAGCACACGGGAGAAGAATGAGGCACAAACAAGTCAGCTGCAAGAGAAAGAGAAAAGAGAGCAGGGTTCGAGAGCTGAAAGGACTGTCACCCCAAACAACTCCTCAGTCTCTTACTTATTAGATAAAAGATAACAATCAACAAAGGAGTTGAAGAAGATTAACCATATGCCTTGTAGGTAAGCAAGAAGGAATGTGAGTTATAGATAAGTAAGAACAAAAGCAAGATATGCCTGATCAAGCAGTATAGAATTTGTGGTTGCGTAAACACATTTAAAGGGATAATCTAATTAATTACAGGTGCTCTCTGGGAAGAGGAGATAACAGAAAAAAGAAGCCGGTGGTGTTCCACCCTGAGCGGGCCTGCTCAGCTTCAAGGACCTGTATCATCCTCTCCCCCAGAGGCCTGTTGCTAGTATATGTTTTTCTTTTCTTTTTTTTTTTAAGATTTTATTTATTTATTTGACAGACAGAGATCACAAGTAGGAAGAGAGGCAGGCAGAGAGAGAGGAGAAGCAGGCTCCCTTCTGAACAGAGAGCCGGATGCGGGGCTCGATCCCAGGACCCTGGGATCATGACCTGAGCCGAAGGCAGAGGCTTTAACCCACTGAGCCACCTAGGCGCCCCTAGTATATGTTTTTCTTAAGGCTATATTTAAGCATGTTTGTTGACTTGTATAATTTCTCATGGGTTATATATATCAGGCAGTATGTTGTTCTGAGGGATGTTTACAGTAGAAGTTTTAGGTTCAATATTGGCAGAAGACATTTAAACACGTGAGAAAGGGAAATTAAATATTCAAGCATCCAGCAATAAGAAAAGTTCAAGTCAGTTTATAATACAGATAAAAGAGAAAATAGGAGATTTGATTAAAGAAGATATTTCCGGCACACGGGTTTCAGGAAAATTATGTGTGGAGGTCCTAATGAAAATATGTTCAGAGACAATAGGATTATAGAGAGTTAGAGTGAAAAATTTATAAATGTTGCTATGAGTTATGAATTATAATCCCTTTGTGTATTTCAAAAGTCTTTGTTAGAGATAAAATTTCTAATTTTTTCTCTTTTTCTTTTTCCAAAAGTGAAACAAGCTACATGTACCTAATTAAAAAAAGAGAAAAGAGGGGCACTTGGGTTGCTCAGTTGGTTAAGGATTTGCCTTCTGCTCAAGTCCTGATCTTGGAGTCTTGGGATCAAACCTTGGGGTGCCTGGGTGGCTCAGTGGGTTAAGCCTCTGCCTTCGACTCAGGTCATGATCTCAGGGTCCTGGGATGGAGCCCCACATCCGGCTCTCTGCTCAGCGGGGAGCCTGCTTCCCCCTCTCTCTCTGCCTACCTCTCTGCCTACTTGTGATCTCTCTCTCTATCAAATAAGTAATAAAAAAAAATAAAAAATAAAACCTTGCATGACCTACCTGCTCAGTGGGGAGTCTGCTTCACCTTCTACCTCTGCTCCTTCCCCTCACTCATACTGTCTCTTTCTCTCTCTCTTTCAAATAAATAAATAAAGTCTTTAAAAATAAAAAAAAGAAAAGAAAAGAAACTTGTATATAGGGCTGAAGATGAAAATCAACAATTCCTGACTATATCTTTTCTGCCAAAAATCTAACTGATTTTATTTTATTTCTTTTGCTGGTTATGTTCAAACATCTAAAAACATAGGCAAATTCAGTTGCTTTAGAATTATATTTCTTGTAAGCTATTTAAATAATCCACAGGATCCATTCCTGGATGAGTCATTTTTATAACTTTCACAAGTGATCTGATTGACAGAAGATTAAATCCAGAAGATGATGATTATGAGAGATCATGCATCTGAGAGAGAAAATTACTAAAATGATCTGAAACTAAAGACTAGGGAGCAAGGCCCTCTATCACCTGCTTTCCTTTCCCTTCCCTAAAGCCTTGTGGGGGTTGTGGCGGAGAAGCAGGGACTACTCAGGAAGGAGGACAGGCTTAAAGAGCAATAGTGTGGCACTACCTATCTCTTGGTAATTTAAAGATTATTTCCTCCCCACCAGTAAAGACCGAGATATTTCGTTCTAACACTTTTAATTCAGCAACATTTATGCCAGATAATGAACAGGGCAATATAGATACAAATTAAATAAAACCAGTTACTATTATATTAGGGTAAGAAAGACAAATGTGCAACAAATAAATGCAAGACAGTGGGATACATACAGTGTGGTTATGGAAAGCACTTAGATTTTAGAGGGTAGGGAATCAACTCTTATCAGGTAGAGTCAGAGATAAAGGAAGGAATCATTAAGAGGTAATTCAGTATTTTTAGAAGAATAAAATAAGTTTATTCCACTGACTTGTTGAAGGTGATGGTACTTTCTAGGCAAGGAAACTAAATGGACTGGAATGAAGAGTTGCCTACATTGTGTCCAAATCAAGAACCCAGGGTGGCTCTTGGTAACTCTATCTAAAGCAGAGAAGTGAGGCTACAGAGGAATTCTGGAGGCAAATAAAGATAACTCATTGACGTAGGAAAGGAACATGATGTATTATAAATAGGTAATGTCATATTCAATATTAAAAACAAAACAAAGTTGGGATGTCTGGGTGGCTCAGTTGGTTCAGCGGCTGCCTTTTGGCTCAGGTCATGATCCCAGCGTCCTGGGATCGAGTCCCACATCGGGCTCCTTGCTCAGCAGTGAGCCTGCTTCTCCCTCTGCCTGCCACTCTGTCTGCCTGTGCTCCCTCCTGCGCTCTCTCTCTATCTGACAAATAAAAAAAAAAAAAAAAAAAAAAGTTGTGAAAGTTGATTATTGTCTTGTATAATAAGTTATTTAAGCTTATCTGAATATCACACAATCAGGATTTTCCTCAGATTTTTTATAGACTAATGTAATACTGTCTTTTTTTTTTTTTTTAAAAGCTCCTCTACATGCATCCATACTGTATTTGGTCCTTCCATTACTTTTAAATAATCTCCAAAACATTGATTGAATTATGAATACTCCAGAAACAAAAAAGATAGGGAAGTCTATAAACACAAGTAATCAGCTGACATATTTGGTCCAATTACTTTTTTTGTGTGTAATTTATGCTCAAATAATGTTTTGGACTTCAAGAGAAATGTAAAGTGCTAAATTTGTCAGAATGGTATTTATTGAGTAGAATAGTCATGTGGAAGTCTATGTAATTAATGTAGACTTCTAAAGAACTTATATTTTATGTTTATAGAGTGGCTAATATATCAGCAATTTGAACAACAAAGACTCACATAATGTTGGTTTTTTTGGGGTTTTTTTTTTTGTTGTTGTTGTTGTTTGTTTTTTGTTTTTTTTTCCTGGAACTAGACTGATTCTGTAGGGAATTGAAAGCTATTTTCTGGGAGAAGTCATAGCATAGAATTAATAGCAGTCTCTTCTGTCTTCTTGCATGGAGAAAAAATGAGATTGAAAGTTTAATGAAGTACACTGGTCAAATACTTGACTACAGCCTGAGATGTGTTTTTTATGACAATGAATTTTCAGATTAGAGCATTATCAAAAAAATATTTGTTCTACAAATATGACACTTCCTGTGAACTTACTCTTGTGAAATTTCTATTTATTGTCATGGTCTAGTAATTTTAAGAGATCTGTATATGCAAGAAAAAAAAAGAGATCTGTACATGCAAGAGAAAGTAATCATGAAGAGTACCTTCTAAAAGCAAAATTTTAAAGTAGCAGTAAATGAAAACTTCATACATTTGGATTATACTAATATGTATTACATATTGAGAAAAGGGGATTTTTACAGTTACATATATAAATGTGCATCAACAGCACACAATCTGTACTTTTATAAAATTATTTTACATACCTCCTGGATATTGAATGGTATTTGCAAACACATAAAAACAAAAATAATAAAAATTAAATTATAAAAAATTCCCAATATTCAGTCATTGATTCTACTGATTACTTAAGATTGGCTTCAAAAGAATTTGTGCTTCAAAATGGCTAGAAAATAAAAAATCCTTTTTAAAAAATAACTTTGTTAAAGTACAGTTTACATTTCATAAAATTCACCCATTGTGAAAGTATGTGAGGTTTTCCTATATTTATATAGCTGTGAGCCATTTCCTCAAGCCTGTGTGAGAACATTTTTGTCACCCCCAAGAGATCCCTCATTCATGCCTCTCACTCTTGTCCCCGGGGCCTACGCAAACAATAACTTGCTTTTTGTCTCTAAATCTGCCTTTTCTGGACATTTAATTTAAATTGAAATATACATTTTGTAGTCTTTTAAAAAATTATGCTTTAGACTGCATCTGAAGGGTTTAGCAAAAATATTAAAAATATAAACATGGCCAGATGGAGTAGAGTCTTTATATTAGATTATATAGAATTTCTATGTATCACCAACTCTTTTTTTTTTTTTAAGATTTTATTTATTTATTTGTCAGAGAAAGTGAGCACAGGCAGACAGAGAGGCAGGCAGAGGCAGAGAGAGAAGCAGGCTCCCTGCCGAGCAAGGAGCCTGATGTGGGACTCGATCCCAGGATGCTGGGATCATGACCTGAGCCGAAGGCAGCCGCTTAACCAACTGAGCCACCCAGGCGTCCCTGTATCACCAACTCTTAACTTCTATTTTCTTTCAATTTTTCTAGGACTGTGCTTTTTAAACATGTGACTTTATAGAATTTAAGTTATTCATTTTTAAGTTATAACTGGAAGAAAAACACAAAGTGATTCAAAACTGTTAAGAATTCTCTAATATATCTTTCTACACTTAGCTGGGTTTATGTCCCAATATCCCTATTGCAAATTGAAAATATCACTAAGCTGAAAATGCATTTAATACACTTAACCTATTGAACATCATAGCTTAGTCTCATCTGACTTAAATTTGTTTAGAACACTAACATTAGCCTATGATTAGGAAAATCATCTCACACAAAGCCCACTAGATAGTAAAGTGTTGAATATCTCATGTACTTCATTAAACACTGTACTGAATATGAAAAACAGAATAGTTGTACGGGTACAGAATGGTTGTAAGTGTGTGGGCTGTTTACCTTGTGATTGTGTGGGTGACTTGGAGCTGAAGCTTGTTGCTACTGCCCAGCCTCATGAGAGAGTATTGTATGCATGGTGCTTGCCTGGGAAAAGATCCAAGTTCAAAATTCAAGTATAGTGCCTACTTAATTTATAACATTTTCACACCATCATAAAGTCAAAAAATTGCAAGTCACATCATCATAAGTTGGGTACTGTATGCACCATGAAATATTTATTACAATATAGAATTAAGACAAAATTTCAATTACACATGCTTCTAATTGTGAAAATGAAATAAAATTATCTGTTTGGTCTCCTAAATACTACCTCCTACTACCAAATGGCATTGATTGTTTAGTACAGCAATTGTTTTGATTTTGACATGTTCAGTACTTTACTTTAAACTCATCCAACTCATAATATTTATAAATGGCAATTGAGGAGATATATACTATTTAGAATGATAGACTAGAAAGAGGTTATTTTGCTATATTTCTCCAAATTTAGCAAAGCTCATTTGAATAACAATTTAGCACTGAAATAATTACATTAAGTTTACCGCCTGTATTCTCTGGACCTTCCCTATAGGGCGCAACAATGAGGTGTGAGTTTCAATGGAAAAGAGATGAGGGGCCCCTGGGTGGTGCAGTTGGTTGAGCATCTGGCTCTTGGTTTCAGCTGCGGTCATGACCTCAGGGTCCTGAGATGAAGCCCCAGGTCTGGCTCTGTGCTCTGGAGGGAGTCTGCTTCAGGATTTTCTCTCCCTCTGCCTGCCCCTGCCCAATCCCCTCCCTCTCTCAATCTTTCAAATAAATAAATAAATCTTTAAAAAAAAGAGAGAGAGATGAATTTGTTAAGATTGATTAGAACTTATAAAATGAGATAAATAATATTGAATAATAAAAGTCACCATTAATCACGTTAAGCCATCAGTCTTCATGATAATACATTTAGTGTGTCTGATACTTAATAATCTTGTCAGGTAGTATTATAAATCATTTGGGATCAAGTGTTCAGGCAAGAGTGAAATGTTGAACTAAATGCAAATTTTAACAGCTACCACTTATTTCAAATTTCCTGATCATTTTTGTAAAGGGATTTTTAATTTGCTATAAGATATTCATTGTCCTCTTTTGACTCCTGAAAAGTTATAGTTTCAGAAAGAATTACTTTACAGTTCAGAGTGTTTTTAACACTCCAGTGAAAGCACAAGGCTGTAGATAGTCCAAAGACATTTAGCCATCTGGCGTGGAAAGATAACTCTATTTCCTTTAGGTAATTGCTTTGAAGCCACATCTAACTTAATGCTTCTTAACTTTTATAAGTAAGCTAACAACTTGGGGATCATTTTACCAAACTGGGATGCAATGAAAAATTTTGAGTGACTAATTTCCATGATACATCATGCAATCCAGAGAATGGAGTTGGTATCTTTAAATTGTTCAGTGAAGGATTTAGAACAGACATTGTTAACTAAAGAAGTCTGAGAAGAACCTGCTTAGTGTTATTTGAGACCAATGAATAAGGAAAACCTAACATAATTTTCATTGCCTTCTATCTGAATGGGATCATAAATGTTCAAAAATATGGTTCCTCCTACTTCCTTGGGGTCCTAGACTTACAAATTCATTATTCTTTCTGGTGTTTTCTGCTGCTTCTTCACCACCACCATTTTTCTCTTCAGCATGTAAATATGATTAAATCCTTCTAAGCTTTACAACTTTCACTATAGATGTCCCTCTATGTTTTGTCTCATTTTTTCTTTCCTCCATTGCAAATTAATCTGCTAGAAAAGTTAGTGCTGATTTCAATTCTTCCATGTTCTTACCTTTGGTTCATTCTTAGAACAACTGATTTCTTATTTTGACTGCTAATATTTCAGAAAACTATTTTTTTCACATATTAGTTACTAGTTCTATAAAACATACATGCATGCACACACACACACACACACACACACACACACACTTTTCCTGCGGTTATTAAGTCTTCGTTGATCAGGACTGTCTATGCTTCTAGTCTTACTCTCCTTGTGTTTTTTACCCATATGTCTTCCATGCCCACTCCTTTCCATTCCTCTAACCTATCATAGCTCATATTTATATATTTTAGTGTTATTTTTCCTTTGACTAAATATAATACTCCCTTTTTCTTATGCATCTAATTTCTACATTTCTTTCAAAACCTCTTCTCATTCAAAAATCTTTTCTTGGGGTGCCTGGGTGGCTCAGTGGGTTAAAGCCTCTGCCTTCGGCTCCGGTCGTGATCCCGGGGTCCTGGGATCGAGCCCCACATTGGGCTCTCTGCTCAGTGGGGAGCCTGCTTCCTCCTCTCTCTCTGTCTGCTTCTCTGCCTACTTGTGATCTCTCTCTCTGTCAAATAAATAAATAAAATCTTAAAACAAATAAATAGGGGCGCCTGGGTGGCTCAGTGGGTTAAGCCTCTGCCTTCGGCTCAGGTCATGGTCTCAGGGTCCTGGGATCAAGCCCCACATCTGGGCTCTCTGCTCAGTGGGGAGTCTGCTTCCCTTTCTCTCTGCCTACTTGTGATCTCTCTCTCTCTCTCTCTCTCTCTCTGTTAAATAAATAAATAAAACATTTTAAAAAAATAAATAAAAGTCTGTTCTTAATGTCTAATCAGATTTAGATGGCACCTTTATGGTATACACAGATATATCACAGAATTCAACAACAGTACCTTAGCTGTTTATTTACTTTTTTATTTAAGTTCAGGCATTACATTTTATTTAGCTTTATATTTTTGGAGCTTAGCACAGACCTTGTAATATAGTGGGTATTAAATAAGTGGTCCATTTATCCCTATGTCTAAAGAATAGATTGGTGGTGAATAGGAAGTTTTCTTGCTTAGGAATATGAAAAGTTCAAAGTGTTATTTACGGGAAAGGAAAAGTATTTGGAAAAGATATAATGAATTTGGTTTGAGCTATGCTTGAGGTGCCTGAAGGATGCCCAGTTATGTATTCAGCAGGTGGGTTACCCAGAGAAATTATGTCCATGGAGAAGTAAGGATGCTGGAGGGTGGAGCCATGGAAAAAAATATGATACAATCTTGAGAAGAAAAAGATCTAAAATGGTAAAAAGAAAACCTAGAATATCTAGTATTATAGAAACCAAGTAGACAAAGCTAGACTGGAGGGAAATTGGAGTTACCTGAAAAGATAGCAGTATATATATATTTTTTAAAGATTTTATTTATTTATTTCTGAGAGAGAGAGAGCAAGCAAGCACAGGCAGACAGAGTGGCAGGCAGAGGGAGAAGCAGACTCCCTGCCAAGCAAGGAGCCTGATGTGGGACTCGATCCCAGGACGCTGGGATCATGACCTGAGCCGAAGGCAGCTGCTTAACCAACTGAGCCACCCAGGCGTCCCAAGATAGCAGTATATTAATGGGCTTAAAAACTCCCCCAGATTTCTCCCCTGATGCCTTTCTGAAACTGGCTGAAATGACCAAAAGAGACAAATTTTATAGTATTTTATTGGACTGGAGGCCTCACTCTGAGACTATTTAAAGGTGTATTTTTATCTTCTCACTCGTCATTCTGTTTCTCATATATCTGTTTGCTTTAATAATGGAGTAGAGGGTGGAAGGGCTGACAAGCTGAAGCCTCACTGTGCAACCATCAATTAGACAACTAGTTTTACAGATGGTGCTCTTGGCTACTCCCTATGTTCCAAGAACTGCACTGAGAGCAAGGAATGTACAGCTTAGTGTAAAATACATGAACTCCACTGTTAAGTTATTAGGGAGAAGGTTTGAGAAAGCAAATACACAAAAAGATTAATAGCACTCCTGGAATCATGTTAATTGCTTGAGTTAACAAAATTCGTAATAGTCCTTATCTCACAAGACAGCTTTAATAAGCTTTTTTACAGGAATGGATAAAGATGAATCTGTGAAGGAACTTATCATTATGATGAAATGAATCTGATCCAGCATATTTTCCTCTCATCAAGACTAGAGGGAAGTGCTGACCTCAGAATTCATCCCAACCCACCAACTCAATGATATGGAAGGGGTTTGGAGTAAAATGACAGCCTGCATGTGGATTAATCCCACCAGAAAGCTGTAATACTTTGGGCCACGCAGTTTTGCCCATTATGGGACTCAAATGGTTACACATAACACAGAAGAAGGAAACTCACCTCACGGAAACATCTTTTCTTCATGGAATCAGCAGATCTTTAACATGAGGTCCAACTGAGTACCTTACATTTAGCAAAAACCCCACTACAGAGATGGATTTCTAGATCTAGAATGCTGGAGGTGGTAACAGTAAAAGTTATGTTAGCAGCAGGTCTCTAGAATTTTTCTTGGCAGCGTAGTGATTAAAGCAACCGAGATTAATAATGTGTGTCATGAATGCGTGTGTGTGTGTGTGTGTGTGTGTGTGTGTGTATGTGTGTGTGTATGTGTTTAAGAGACAGAGACAGTGTCTCAGGGGCCAATCCATTAATTATGAAGCTTGCTTAAAGAGCTCAGTATGTATAAAATAAGGGCATAGGAATTATACTTTCTAAAGGTTAAATGAAAGCAATAAATAAAATCTGTGTTGGGACGCCTGGGTGGCTCAGTTGGTTAAGCGGCTGCCTTTGGCTCAGGTCATGATCCCAGCGTCCTGGTATCCAGTCCCACATCCGGCTCCTTGCTCGGCAGGGAGCCTGCTCCTCCCTCTGCCTCTGCCTGCCTCTCGGTCTGCCTGTGCTCACTCTCTCTCTCTCTCTCTCTAACTAATAAATAAATAAAATCTTTAAAAAAAGTTAAAAAAAAATCTGTGTAGTTACAAAATACAAATATACTCTTACTTAACATTTGAGAAAGTGTAAGTAAATAGATAGTACCAATAAGTGATGCATGTCTTGGTTAGTAATTAACCTGTTGCAAAAACTTACTGCTTGAGTAGAGTACCAAGTAAAAATGAAAACATTGAGCAATTTAAGGCAAATAGTAATATAGACTATATGACAGAAAATGAGTTTCAGTTCTCAATTAATCAATAGGTACTGAGTTAGGATAAAGTTCATTAAATAAATAGTTGTGCCCTCCTTAAGTAACCTCAATGTAATGTGGAGAGAAAAACTTTAGAACATAAAGTCATCTATTTTAGCAAAATGACAGAGTTTAATTCTATATTTTAATGCAACTTCAATTCATTCATCATCACAAAATGGGGAAGTCTTTTTTTTTTTAAGATTTTATTTATTTATTTGTTAGATAGAGAGAGCACAGGAGCGAGCACAGGCAGACAGAGTGGCAGGCAGAGGCAGAGGGAGAAGCAGGCTCCCTGCTGAGCAAGGAGCCCGATGTGGGACTCGATCCCAGGATGGTGGGATCATGACCTGAGTCAAAGGCAGCTGCTTAACCAACTGAGCCACCTAGGCGTCCCACAAAATGGGGAAGTCTTGAGTGCTACTTACCTCGAGAAAAAAAATCAGTTTCAATATTAAAGTATAATTCCAATCTTTTAGTAGAAATTGCAAGTAATTTGTGAAGTATATGTAAAATCTAGAGCAAATTTAACTTGGGCATCAGGATTCAACACACAATTACCTTTTCAGCGAGAATGGTGAGTATTTTGAGAATTAAGAAGAAACCTGGCAAATCATATACACCTCACCCAACTGGAAGGGATGTATGCTGGAATTGTGGGTAGAACCTAAATGATATTGGATCCAATATTCAATTGGATGCTGGAAGTCACCTTATAAAACACAAATGATAATAATCTGAGGCCCAAATTACAAAGATGTAGGAAAAATACTAGTATCATCAGCCATTTGAGGAGTTGCCATGCAGAAGTCCGTCAAAAGATGGTAGAGACCAATATTCCTGGAGAAACCTCCATACTTGTCTTACAGTAAAAAATACATGAATACTCACTAAATTTAAAAAAACACAACATTTAGCTTATATGCCTTCACACTCAAGTAGCCAGTTATTTTTCAATCAGAGGCGTCATCTGGAAATGAGAGTGGAACCCCTCTGTGAAGAGAAAGGGTGTTTTCAAAACTTGCTAGAGTGGTATATTATACATAGCAGTACTGTGGTGACAGATTATTATGCAGAAAGTCACAACAGAAATGAACAAAATTTTAGGTTTTCCTACTTCCATCAGGCAACTGAGATTAAATATAAGATTATATTTTCTGGAGGTGCTTGGGTGACTTGGTTAAGTGTCTGACTCTTAATTTTGGCTCAGGTCATGGTCTCAGGGTTGTGAGATTGAGACCCTCATTGGGCTCTGCCCTGAGCATGGAGCCTGCTAAGAATTCTCTCTCTTTCACCCCCTCCTCCCCTTCCCATCTTAAAAAATTATGTTTTCTGGCCATCGTAATTATATTATAGGGGCTTAAGCAAACTCTGTCCAAATAAACATGGAGTAGACTCATCTAAACTGCCCTCACATTATTTGGAAAAAAATTGAAGACCAGGTTAGAGTTATCTTGATTCATAATTACCTAACAGGACAAAAAAATTACCTCTGAAACATTTTGCAATAACAGAAATATATAAATATAGCATATAAAAATAATTAAAAATGAACATATTTTAAGAAGGCATTTCAAAGTAATAAAGTAATAACAAAGTAATAGATAAAGTAACAAAGTAATAAACAAAAATGGTAAACAATTACTTTGAATTCCAAAATAAGACACACACACACACACACACACACACACACACACACATATAATAGCAATAACAAAAACACAAGTCAACTGAAGAGACAAGGTCACAGAAAGAACTAAGAAAAAAAATGAGAACACCCAAACATAGAATTTACAGTAAGAGTAAGTAAGAGTAGTATCACCTCTGCGGAAAATAAAATCAGGGCTGCATAATCAAAGTTCAAAAATAAAATCTAATTTTAGAGAAGAGGAAAAAGAGACAAAGAAAAAACTGGAGAGACACTGATAGCTACGGAGGATAGGTGACAGATCTAATGAATAGATGTCCTGGAAGAAGAAAGCTAAATGACTTGAATGGAGAGATCTCCTTGTTACAGATATAAATAGATGATAAAGGGGCACCTGGATGGCTCAATTGGTTCAGTGTCTGACTCTTGATTTCGGCTCAGTTCATGATCTTGGGATCCTGGAATTGAACACTGCATTGTGCTCCATGCTCAGTGGGGTGTCTGCTTGAGGATTCTGTCTCTCTCCCTCTGCCTCTCCTCCTGCTCTCTTTCTCTATAAAATAATCTAATAAAGTTTTAGAAAAATAAAATAAATAGATGATAGATAAATGATAGAGACTGATCTACCTCTATTAGGCATAAACATGCACATAGTATATATGCATATTCCACTGATCTATGTGTCTGTTTTTTGCCAGTACTATACTGTCTTGATGATGACTGCTTTGTAGTAGAGCTTGAAGTCTGGAATTGTGTTACCACTAACTTTGGCTTTCTTTTTCAATATTCCTCTGGCTATTCGAGGTCTTTTCTGGTTCCATATAAATTTTAGGATTATTTGTTCCATTTCTTTGAAAAAAAAAAAAAGGATGGGATTTTGATAGGCATTGCATTAAATGTGTAGATAGCTTTAGGTAGCATAGACATTTTCACAATATTTGTTCTTCCAGTCCATGAGCATGGAATGTTTTTACATTTCTTTGTGTCCTCCTCAATTTCTTTCATGAATACTTCATAGTTTTCTGAGTACAGATTCTTTGCCCCTTGTGGGAAGCTGCATAGTGTGTTAAGGTATGAACCAAACCAAGCCCTGCCTTGCGCCTCCTTGACATCTAAGGGTTAAACGCCTCAGGATAGAAAAGTTGAGCAGCGCTGATAAAGGGTTTGAGCTATGTGTTTAACGCCCGCCTACACGACTCCTGCTTTAGCTTATCAGGAACAGAATTTTACAAACCCTGGTCGTCAATCTATGACAGGATCTTGTTGTTCCTACATGGGCCATAAAACCACATCTGGTACTATCTTCTATCTCTCTTATCAATAAGTAACCTGCCTTTAAGCAGCTGCCATATGGCGTCAGGATGTCTGCACGTAGTCCTCTGGTATGTAGCAATGGAAACCCTTGAAACTGTTTTACTACTGACACAGGTGGTCACTTTCTTTGTTCTGTTAGCTATATATAGTGATGCATGGTTCTGAATAAAGTTGACACTGCTTGGACATCATCCTCTGTGTCCCTCCTGTCCTCATCTCTTTGCATCTCATCGTCATCTCATCATCCTCTCACCCTCTCAACCTTGGTCATGTTGTCGCACTGGCAGCGGCGGCCTCTTTGGTTAGGTTTATTCCTAGGTATCTTATGGTTTTGGGTGCAATTGTAAATGGGATCAACTCCTTAATTTCTGTTTCTTCTGTCTTGTTATTGGTGTGTAGCAATGCAGCTGATTTTTGTGCGTTGATTTTATATCCTGACACTTTACTGAATTCCTGTATGAGTTTTAGCAGCTTTGAAGTGGAGTATTTTGGGTTTTCCACATAAAGTGTCATATCACCTGCAAAGAGTGAGTTTGACTTCTTCTTTGGTGATTTGGATGCTTTTAATTTCTTTTTGTTGTCTGATTGCTGAGGCTAGGATGTCTAGTACTATGTTGAACAGCAGTGGTGGTAGTGGACATCCCTGCTATGTTCCTGCTCTTAGTGGAAAAGATCTCAGTTTTCCCCCATGGAAAATGATATTTGCTGTGGCTTTTTCATAGATGGCTTTGATGATATTGAAGAATGTACCCTCTATCCCTATACTTGGAAGAGTTTTGATTAAGAAAGGATGCTGTACTTTGTCAAATGCTTTTTCAGCATCTATTGAGAGTATCATATGGTTCTTGTTCTTTCTTTTATTAATGTATTTTATCACATTGATTGATTTGTGGATGTTAAAGCAACCTTGCAGCCCAGAAATAAATCCCACTTGGTCATGGTGAATAATCCTTTTAACCTACTGTTGGATCCTATTGGCTAGTATTTTGGTGAGAATTTTCGCATGTTTGTACATCAACAATATTGGTCTGTAATTCTCTTCTTGGTGCAGTCTTTGTTTGGTTTTGGGATCAAGGTAATGCTGGTGCCTCATAAAATGAGTTTGGAAGTTTTCCTTCCATTTCTATTTTTTTGGAACAGTTTCAGGAGAATAGGTATCAATTCTTCTTTAAATGTTTGGTAAGATTTCCCTGGGAAGCTGTCTAGCCCTGGGCTCTTATTTGTTGGGAGATTTTTGATGACTGCTTCAATCACCTTACTAGTTGTGGGTCTGTTCAGGTTTTCTATTTCTTCCTCGTTCAGTTTTGGTAGTTTATAGATCTCTAGGAATGCATCCATTTCTTCCAGATTGTCAAATTTGCTGGTGTATAGTTGCTCATAGTATGTTCTTATAATTGTTTGTGTATCTTTGGTGTTGGTTGTGATCTCTCCTCTTTCATTCATGATTTTATTTATTTGGGTTCTTTCTCTTTTCTTTTTGGTAAGTCTGGCCAGGGGTTTATCAATCTTGTTAATTCTTTCAAAGAAACAGCTCCTAGTTTCGTTGATTTGTTCTACTGTTCTTGGCTTCTATTTCATTGATTTCTGTGCTGATCTTTATTATTTCTCTTCTCCTGCTGGGTTTAGGCTTTCTTTGTTGTTCTTTCTCCAGCTCCTTTAGGTGTACAGTTAGGTTGTGTCCTTGAGACCTTTCTTGTTTCTTTAGAAAGGCTTGTATGGTTATATACTTTTCTCTCAGGACTGCCTTTGCTGGGTCTCACAGATTTTGAACAGTTGTGTTTTCATTATCATTTGTTTCCATGAATTTTCTTTAATTCTTCTTTAATATTTTGGCTGACCCATTCATTCTTTAGTTGGATGCTCCTTAGCCTCCATGTATTTGGATTCTTTCCAACTTTCCTCTTGTGATTGAGTTCTAGCTTCAGAGCACTGTAGTCTGAAAATATGCAGGGAATGATGCCAATCTTTTGGTACCGGTTAAGACCTGATTTGTGACCCAAGATGTGATCTATCCTGGAGAATGTTCCATGTGCGCTAGAGAAGAATGTGTATTCTGTTGCTTTGGGATGGAATGTTCTGAATATCTGTGATGTCCATCTGGTCCAGTGTGTCATTTAAGGCCTTTATTTCCTTGTTGATCTTTTGCCTCGATGTTCTGTTCTTTTCAGTGAGGGGGATGTTAAATCCCCTACTATTATTGTATTATTGTTGATGTGTTTCTTTGATTTTGTTATTAAATGGTTTATATAGTTGGCTGCTCCCATGTTAGGGACATTGATATTTAACATTGTTAGATCCTCTTGTTGGACAGACCATTTGAATATGATATAGTGTCCTTCCTCATCTCTTATTTTAGTCTTTGGCTTAAAATCTAATTAATCTGATATAAGGATTGCCACCCCAGCTTTCTTTTGATGTCCATTAGCATAGTAAATTGTTTTCCACCACTCACTTTAAATCTGGAGGAAACTGTGGGTCTAAAATGAGTTTCTCGTAGACAGCATATTGGTTTTTTTAAAAAAAAATCCATTCTGATACTGTGTGTCTTTTGATTGAGGCATTTAGCCCGTTTACATTTAGGGTAACTATTGAAAGATATGAATTTAGTGCCATTGAATTGTCTGTAAGGTGACTGTTACTGTATATTGTCTCTGATCCTTTCCGGTCTACTACTTTTAGGGTCTCTCTTTGCTCAGAGGACCCCTTTCAATGTTTCCTGGTTTGGTGTTTACAATTTCTTTCAGTTTTTCTTTGTCCTAGAAGCTTTTTATCTCTCCTTCTATTTTCAATGACAGCCTAGCTGGATATAGTATTCTTTGCTGCATATTTTTCTCATTTAGTGCTCTGAATATATCATGCCAGTCCTTTCTGGCCTTCCAAGTCTCTGTGGACAAGTCTGCTGTCATTCTAACATTTCTACCATTTTATGTTATAGACTTCTTGTTCTGAACTGCTTTCTGGATTTTCTTTTTGTCACTAAGACTAGTGAGTTTTACTATTAGAGGACAGGGTGTGGACCTATATTTACTGAATTTGAGGGTGGGTTCTCTGAGTCTTTTGGAATTTGATGCTTGTTCCCTTTGCCATATTAGGGAAATTCTCTACTATAATTTGCTTCCAATATACCTTCTGCTCCTCTCTTTCTTTCTTCTTTCTCTGGAATCCCAATTATTCTAATATTGTTTTGCCTTATGTATCACTTATCTCTAAGTCTCCCCTCATGGTCCAGTAGTTGTTTGTCTCTCTTTTGCTCAGCTTCTTTATTCTCTGTCATTTGTCTTCTATATCACTAATTCTCTCTTCTGTCTCATTTTTACTAGCAGTAGGAGCCTCCATTCTTGATTGCACCTCATTAATACCTCTTAATACCTTCAGCTTGGTTACTTTTATTTCTCCAGAAAGGGATTTTATTTCTCCAGACCGGGTTTCTCTATCATCCTCCATGACTTTTTCGAGCCCAGCTAGCACCTTGAGTATCATCATTCTGAACTCTAGATCTGACATATTACCAATGTCTGTATTGATTAGGTCCCTAGCGGTCAGTACTGCCTCTTCCTCTTTTTTTTGTGGTGAACTTTTCTGCCTTGTCATTTTATCCAGATAAGAATATATGAATGAGAGAATAAAATACTAAAAGGGTGGTAAAGATCCCAGAAAAATGTACACTAACCAAATCGGAGGAAACTCCAAATGGGGGGGGGGGAGAAGAAAGGAAGAAAGGGGGTAAAATGAAATAAAGTAATATATATATATGTATGTATATATATTAGACTGGTGAATAGAACAGAGCCACCCATTTGATTTTGGGTGTATTTTCATCTCTTAGAAGAAACTACCTTTTAAAGTTTTAAAGAAAGAAAGAGTCATATAGTATTCTTGGCTGTATATTTTACAAATATGCATATATACAAAAATAAGGGTTAACCTGTTGAAGGGGTGGAATATGACTGTAAAGATGAAAATTTTTAAAATAATCTAAAAAAGGGATTGATAAACTGGTTGGAAATAGAAAGAAGACAAAAAAAAGGGGGGGGGGCAGGGGGAGAGAATGTGCTTAGGCTGGAGACTAGAATAAAGCCCTGTGCTAGATTTAGGGTATATTTTGATCTATTATAAGAAATTGTATCCCAAATTTTTTTAGAAAAAAAAAAGAAGCCCTATATGTATACAAAAAATAAGGTTAAGTACAATGAAGGATAAAATATGACTATAATAATGAAGGTTATAAAGATTTCTTTTGTTAGAAACTATTATTAAGATAAGCTAGTTAAAAAACATTAAAAGAGAAAAGAGGAAAATTAAAAAAAAATAGAATAAGAAAAAAATAAAATAAAAAAACATTTAGTACAACTTTGCCAGGCTAAAGGATCATAGGGAGAAAGCCATGAATTCCATGCATTGCTTTCCCCTAACTTTGGAGTTCCACTGTTCTCCTTGATTTGTGAGCTTTGGTCTTGGTGGGATGTTCTTGCTGACTTTCTGGGGAGGGGCCTGTTGTAGTGATTTTCAAATGTCTTTGCCTGAGACAGAATTGCACTGCCCTTGCCAGGGTCCAGGCTAAGAAACCTGCTTGAGTTCCCTCTTGGGAGTTTTTGTTCCCTGAATGCTTTCTGCAGAGCTCTGGAGGATGGGAATGAAAATGGTGGCATCCCAATCTCCAGCCTGGAGGAGCTGAGAGCTCGGGTCCCCACTCCTCAGTGAACCCTCAGAGAAAAGGGGTCGATCACTCCTGTCTCCCTGGTCTCTGGCTGTGCTCCGGGCTCACCCGGTCTGTGACCGAGCATTTCTGTCTCTGGGACATAGCCCTGTTTGGAGTCTCCAAACCCAGCAGATTTCTGCCTCCAGAGGAGGAAAGTGAATCTCCTTGGATCTACCACTTGTGGGGGCCCTGCTCAAAGAGTAGTGGGCTGGCTGCACCGCAGATCATGGCTTAAGGTAACCCAGAGCTGATAACTCACTCCTTGGCTCTGTCTCTGTAGTCAGCTTCCCTGCTCTGATACCTGGGAGCTCTGCCACACTCAGACACCCCCGATCTTTCAGTGACCCTGTAGGTGTTGAGACTACACTGTCCCCACGAGGGCTCCACCACTGCTTAGCCTCTGGAGTGATGTCCCTCAGTGGAGCAGACTTCTAAATGTTCTGATTTTGTGCTCCACTGCTCCACCACTTGCCTGGAGCCAGCCTCTCTCCCCATGGTGTATCTTCCCTTCCCTTTCAGATTCACTTCTCTGCACATCCTATCTTTCAGAAACGGGTTGATTTTTTGTTCCTAGGATTGCTGCTCTTCTTTCCTTCGATCTCCTGTTGAGTTTGTAGGTGTTCGGAATGGTTTGATAACCATCTAGCTGAACTCCTGTGACCTGATGTCATTTCAGTCCGCTATTCCTCCGCCATCTTGCCTCCACATTTTTATACTGATTTTTAAAAGGCACAGGGATTAAAGACGACCACATATTTGCCAATCTGGAGGTGACTTACTGTTCCTTTGAAAGAACAGTGTGAATAGAGGGTGGGATGAGAGGAAAGAGGCAGCAGGAACTTCCTCTAAGACTGACTTAGTGGTGACATAGAAAGGTGAACCGATTTAAGATCGACTCCCTTTTGGCTGGTCTTCCTTAAAAGACTTAACTTTTTGAAAACCCCCATAGAAATGAGCCACAGCCCAGTGTTTTACAAAGTCAGTCCTGGTTAAAAGTAATATTTGGATCCAACATCTATGCTACCAGGATGGAGTCTGGTGTTTCCCCAAACACAAGCACAAATTAGAAAATATTCTCATTTCTTCACCATGCCTCTCAACAGCAACTGTAAACCTCAGATAATGACTTCTGATAGGCTTCATGCTGAGGCTGTTCTTCACACCAAACATGAAACCTGAGATAGTACAACATGGCTAAATCAGACCCTGCCCCCATCTCATACTGTTTAGTGCCCTGTACTCAATTTCACCAGGGAAAGAGCCAGTGTTTCCTATTGGGCTTTGAAAGCCCAGTAGCCAGGTATAAGGTATTTCATGTCCAGAGGCTGATATCCAGTTCTGCTTGCCATATCTCTGTGCACTGCAATAGAAGGATGCTCTGTGCATCCTAGTGGTTCTGTTTCTAAAGTTTTCTCACTTAATGCTACTGCTATAGGAATTTTGTATAAAAAATTAGAATATGTTGCTACAAAAAATACATAATCAAACCATAGGGAAATGTTTAGTTCCCTTGGTAGGTTCACTCTCAAAATTTCTCTGCCCAGTATTCTGTCCATTCCCCTCCCTATTTCTATTTAATATATACTACATAACAACATACAAGTTGAATAATATAAGATGGGTGGTATGACTGAAAACTTCAATACCATTGTTATAAATAACATAATGAATTATTTTCCCCTTTTTCAAGAGATGTCCAGAAATTGGTAGCCATGGTATAGTATGGCAGTTCCACAGGCCACAAGATCCCAAGCTCTTTCTTTTTTGGTTGTACCATCCCTGCTTATCATGTTTTCTGCATCCCCTGCATGGACTCCTTAGTGTAGGTCATCCATCACATAAGCCGTCACCATCACATCCAAGTTCAGAACGAAGAAAGGGAGGGCGAAATGGTATACCCATCAGTTGAGTTAGCTCTCTTAAAGAAGTTTTCTGGAAACCTCACCAAACTGTTTTTATTCACACTGTCTTAGCCACCCCTCTTGCAAGGCATTCTAGAAAATGCAGTTTTTCTGGAATCATAATGACCCTAATAGAGGAGTTGTATTTAAGGCAGAAGGGATGATTTTTTTTCAACCAGGCACCATCAATAGAGTTTTGCTACAGTTCTTCACTTTTAAGATACTGGTATTCATTTGCTTTAAAGCATATTATTAGGGGAACCTAGGTGGCTCAGTTAGTTAGGTGTCTGACTCTTGGTTTCAGCTCAGATCATGATCTCAGCATCATGAAATCAAGCCCTGCATGGGGCTTTGTGTTCAGCATGAAGTCTGCTTGAGATTCTTTCCCCCTACCTCTCTCTCCCTTTATGCTCTTCATTCATGCTCTCTCTCTTTAAAATAAAATAAAATAAAAAATATTATATAAATTAAGAGGTGGCAGATAATTAAAAGACTTACTTAACTATATTGAGATAAAAAGGAATGAGAGCGAGCACCTGGGTGGCTCAGTGGGTTAAAGCCTCTGCCTTCAGCTCAGGTCGTGGTCCCAGGGTCCTGGGATCGAGCCCCACATCCGGCTCTCTGCTCTGCAGGAAGCCTGCTTCCCTCTCTCTCTCTGCCTGCCTCTCTGCCTGCTTGTGGTCTCTGTCTGTCAAATAAATAAAATCTTTAGAAAAAAATGATAGAATAGTTATATAAAAATCAACATATGTTATTATGTCAAGTCAATAAGTAACTATTTGAGAAGTCAATTTTGACCATTGACAGTAGATCAATTTTAAAATGCATAAAACTGAAATGTCAAGATACAGTATAATTATTTCTTGATATGAAATAAACCAAAAGAACTAAAAGTATATACAGTTAAATGAAGGACACATAATTGACTCTGGAGAGGAAGGCTAGCCTTGGGGAAAGGTAAGCCATGAGGCTATTGGTTTTCTTTATAAAACCCATTTTATAGGTACTAGGTTTAGTGTTTTATAGTGTCCTTTTTTTGTTTGCAGGTACTTCGGTTTTATTTTTAAATCCTGCTCAAGTATTACTTTGTTAAAATTCATTTTGTAAAGCCATAGAATTTTGTCTCAAAGTACATGTCCTTTATACTTCTCAGATATTCATTTGAAGTATTGTATTAAAACTAATAAGAGAAGATAAAAATCATTTAGTATTTGTTTCTGACCTTAAAAAGACTAAAATTTAGTGTGCAAATATATGTAATATAAAGTAAAAATGGAAAAATACTCAAAAAATTGCAAACAGTAATTTAGGAGAGGAAGAAATTCTCTATTACTGAATATATCATAAATGGCAGATGGATTTACTCTTCCATAATAACAATTTCACAACATTCGCTGTTTTCATTGGTTTTATATGCTTCCTTAGGTTACAATCAGAAATTCAAGCCATGATTTTACAAACTCAACAGGCGAGTTAGAGTCGTAGTTTGGGAAGGAGGAAAAACTAACCTATCTGAAGGCAAGATATTTGGTCATCCAAATTTCACCTACAAAAATAGAAGGCAGAAGAGTTAACTCGAACATCACAAGACGCATGCTGGGCAAACCCCTGCATTTGGAGACAGAAGGAGTCCCACCAGACCGTTAGGGTAAGCTACATGAATTATGAGAGTGTCTGAACAGGCGAGCTTGGCCACGGAAGCACTGACATGTTTCAATACAATAAAATAACTGATACAATAGAATCTTTAACACAAAAACAACCGTAAAAGTCATTTTTGTTTACTAAAAACATACTTTTCTCTTTAAAATTCTGCTTACATCTGTTAAAAGATAAACTGAGGCATATTAAATATTTTAATGGCTTATTTAAGCAAAAATGGATTCCAATCAAACAGCACCAAACTGTAAACCATTTGAAGAGATCCACTCACAGGTGCCCACTAGGGGTTTTTTATATAGAAAAGGCGGAAGCTAAGGTTGGAAATTACCGATTGGCTACAACGTAGAGCCTAGTTGACCGTGATTGGTTATTCTTATGTGTCAGTTCCCTAACCTTGAGGCATTTTGGTTTGCTTGCGCAAGTCCCAGCTTCAAATATTACATCAAGGGGAGGAGAGAGGCTGGAAGCCGCTTTTCACACTTTACGGCATCAGTCCAGTTACGGCACTGTTGTATTAGTTCCCACTCCCAGGAAATTTAGAGATGTTGGGGCTGCTCTGTTGGTTTCTACCACCAAGTACCCAGCTGTTTGGAGTACCTTCACCTAGATCAAGTGACCAAAGTGAGTGGAACGTTTTTTCTTCGTTTCTTTCTTTCTTCCTCTTTTTCTTCTTCCTCGTTTTTTCTTTCTTTCTTCTTCTTCTTCTTCCTCCTCCCCTCCGCCTCCTCCTCCCCCTCCGCCTCCTCCTCCCCCTCCACCTCCTCCTCCACCCTCCCCTCCCCCACCCCCTCCTCCTCCTCCTCCTCTTCTTCCTCCTTCTCCTTTTTTCTTTTTTTCTCTTGTGTTTGTCCTTTGACGTATGCTGGCATAAATTTTCATCCTGAACACGTAGGACTTTCCTGTTTAATTGGAGTGGAGGATATGGTTTTTGAAAGCTAGCTGTTGACCTCATTGATGTTTCTTTAAAAAAAAATAATTCAACACTTACTGTGCTGTAGAAGGCAATAACCCCGGAAGTGGGGCTTTAAAAATGCAAAGCATGCTAGTGTTTTTTAAGGAAATTACTGAATAAGTATGATCTGTGAAGTCGTATAGGTTCTCTGAAAGCCCGAGTGTGAAAACAGCATAGTTTCTGTTTTATTTATTATTTCTGTGCTTGGCTTCCATTTCAGCTACGGTTAATGTACTTAGTAATTTACTCTGTGGTAAATGGTTTTATCCCAAAGGTTATGCAGAAAATAAGAGAAAAGAAAGAGGCAGCATTCTTGAAGGAACATTTAATTTGTCTTTTCACCCTACCATACCTAGCTCTGTATGTTACAGTTGTAAAGTAAAATGGATACAGGTGGAAAAGAGGGGAATATTATCTTTAGATTTTTGGTCTTTTGCTCTTGTTAAGGAGAAGTCTGAGCATAAACCTCTCCTGAGCAGTTATTCAGCAGGAGATACCCGCTGTGGGATTGTAGGTAGAAGTTGGATGTGAATTTATTCTCTTTTGCTTTGGTTTGCTCGAGGTATTTTTCTCAAATTGGAATAAGCCTTATCTTTTGATCTGGTAAATATGCACCTTGTTCATTAATTCCAGCTGTGGTGTCCTCGCCCTAGGTAGCAGTCTCGCTCTCATCAGTAGTTTTGGCTTATTCTCTATTATCTTTTATGTTTCCTGGGCCTCTGCTTAGACAGATGAAGTATTCCCTAGCCATTGTCTTGGCTTCTAAATCCTACATAGTATTTTAGTTAATGGTTTTCTTTCTTCTCTTCTTTTCTCTTCTCTCCTTCCTCCTCCC
The DNA here is from genome assembly GCA_003697995.1 of Taxidea taxus jeffersonii. Classification (NCBI taxonomy): domain Eukaryota; kingdom Metazoa; phylum Chordata; class Mammalia; order Carnivora; family Mustelidae; genus Taxidea; species Taxidea taxus. The sequence goes on along the minus strand of ML111395.1, from coordinate 49,228 downwards.
TTTCTTCCTTTCTTTCTTCTAATATTATTCTTAGTCATTACCTAACACAGCTTACATCTTTTTATGTTTTGATGCAGATGTAATATAATGATACAGAATTTTGGATAAAATGGGGAAGAGAAAGGTAAAGAGCTTTGCAAATCCCCAAGCAATCTCTATTACAGTGTCTTTTTAGGGAATTAGTGCATGTGCCAAATATCTTGTTCCTTGGAATTAGTCTGGACAGGTTCATTTGTTTGTGTGTATGAATTGAATTCCTAGTAGGCTACTTCATTAAGGCTGTGTAACTTGGACAATATTTTCAGATCAACATTGCCCTTTAGATGAAAAAATAATAATTTTTTCTGGGCTTGAGGTATACCTTCTGATTGTCTCATAAAAAAAGATTTTCTTCGATGGCAAAAAAATTTCCTTCTGAAACACATTAAGCTTCTTCAAGAGCTTTTTGGGCCAAGAGAATGAAATATTATAAAATGTGATGAAAACTGATAAGAGTAAAGTGGTCTTTTAAAGTGATTATTTTTATTATTTTTATGTTTTGTTTTTTGTATTCCAGTATCTTACATTGAGATCATGAAACTCATTGACTAGTAGTCTATATTAGCCACCTGAAAGTGATATAAAACTGGAAAGGTGATAAAATGTATGAAGTCTTAAGTTGTCTTGGGAAAACAAAAGTCAGATTTTAATATAGCTAAGCCTGCGTCATGTTTTATTGATGATAAATATATATATACATACATCACTTTCCTTATCATGAAAACACTGTATTTAGTAACACTAACTTCTGTTGGGGCAGATTTGTACAAGTAGTATACACATATTTTATTCACTGGCCAATGATTATTTTTAAAAGTATAAAAAATTTTAATATTTGCAAAAGGCTATCCTAAAATAGCCTTTCTCCAGAGTGTTGGTGGAAAAGAAAATTCAGAGACCTCTCTCACAGGTATTTAGTTAGAATCTAATGCCAAGAATACCAAGGCAAACATTTACTATGATGGAAAAACGTATGACATATTATCTTTGAAATTTTCTCAAATATCAGTGTCTTGTTATACTAATTTTTTTTTAGATTTTATTTATTTATTTGACAGACAGAGATTACAAGTAGGCAGAGAGGCAGGCAGAGAGAGAGGAGGAAGCAGGCTCCCTGCCCAGCAGAAAGCCCCATGTGTAGCTCAATCCCAGGACTCTGGGATCATGAGCTGAGCTGAAGGCAGAGGCTTTAACCCACTGAGCCACCTAGGCGCCCCTTGTTATGCTAATTTTTAATTGTTATATCGACTCTTGCTACAGTGGACACCTCTGAGGATAATTCTGTTTGGAAATAAATAAAATTTGAAATTTTTTCCACATATAGAATTAATTTGTTGTCCCTTTCCTTTGTCTATTTGATGTCAGCCTCAATAATCAGTGTTTGCTATGTGTGTATGTGTGTGTGTGTTTAGTTTTGGTTTGACAGGTTTATGTATTCAGGTCTTTAATGGCTAGGGTATGTAAAAGTGGGTGTGAATAGGTGTTAAATCTCCCAAAAATAAGTTCCAGAAGGACAAGCGATAAAATATTTTCTAGAATAAAACATTCATGTAAGGTATGAAGAAGGCAATAAAGCTGGAAAATAAATTGTCCATATGGTATAAGTCCATATGTTCCAAGTTTCATAATTTATGTTTAACATACATGTCTTTAGGAAGGGAAGCCACTGGGAAGCACAGGAGCTCAAGGTAAAAGCAAATGTTATGCAGATGCACTGTGCATAATACTTCAAAAAAAACTGGATATTGCTTTGTACTAGGAGGGCAGAATGGTTTCATGACCTCCAAACTAGGTAAGATGCCATACCCTTTTCTTTCTCTGGCCATTCAGCGCTTCTGTGATATGATAATGTGGCTTATACATAATATTTGATGTTTAGTTTTGTTGGACATGACTGCTTCTGGTGAGAAATGCTGGGGTATTTGTTTTTTATCTATCTTAAAAATATAGGCTTATCAGAGTCTTTTAAAGTACATTCACGGGACGCCTGGGTGGCTCAGTTGGTTGAGTGGCTGCCTTAGGCTCAGGTCATGATCCCAGCGTCCTGGAATCGAGTCCCGCATCGGGCTCCTTGCTCGGCAGGGAGCCTGCTTCTGCCTCTACCTGCCTCTCTGTCTGCCTGTGCTCGCTCTCTCTCTCTCTCTCTAACTAATAAATAAATAAAATCTTAAAACAAAACAAAAATTTAAAGTACATTCACTTGAGGTGCCCCGGTGGCTCAGTTTTTTAGGCATCTGCTTTTGGGTCAGGTTATGATTCCATGGTCCTGAGATCAAGCCCTTCATTGGGCTCCCTGCTCAGTGGGGAGCCTGCTTCTCCCTCTGCCTCTGCCCCTCTCACCAGCTTGTGCTTTCTATCTCTCTCTCTGTCAAATAAGTAACTAAAATCTTAAAAATAAATTAAGTACGTTCACCTGTAGGTAATGGAATATTTTCAGATTATTAATCATGACTACACAGAAAGTTTCCAAAGGAATTCTAGTAAGGCCACAAGGCTGAAAGCCGCCCCCCCCCTTTTATAAAGAGTGAGCATGTCCTTATATCTGTGACACAAACAGCCATCATCATGGTTTAGCTATCTCTTTTAATTCTCTCTTTTATTTTTGAAAAATAAAAATGCAAAAAAAGAAAAATTAAAATACACACATTAAAGTAAGATCAAATGTCATGTCAGTCCTGTTAGTGTGTGCATATATGTGCAAACACACACCTGCATATCCCAAAGGTTTTTACAGAATATTTATGCATCTTTATTTATATTAGCTTCAAACTGGAAAACAGTCCAGGTATCCCTTAATAGGAGAATAAATAAACAAATTGAGATAAATGTATGTAATGGAATTCTGCTTAGCTATAAAAAAGAACAGATTGTAGATTAAAGAGTGAAAGCATCTTATACAAGGGTACATTATATATGATTTTATTTATATGAAGTTGTAGAATTAGCAAAATTTTTCTAAGGTGAGAAAACAGCAATGCTGGCTGGCTTGAGTGTTTTTAGAGCTCTGAGGTAGAAACTGACCCTTGCCTTTCTTTCCTAGCTTCTGGTGGTTGCCAGTAATCCTTGGCATTCCTTGGTTTTACAGATACATCATTCTAGTATGCCCCTATGTTACATGGCTTTCTCCTCTATATGTCTCTCTGTCCCTTGACATGGCTTCTTATAAAGACACCAGTCATTGGATTTAGGGTCCACCCTAATCTACTTATCTTAGCTAATTACATGTGCAAACATCTAACTTCCAAGTAAGGTCACATTCTAACATTCAGAGTGGATATACATTTTTGGAGGAAACTATTCAACCCACTACAAGACCTCAATGTGATTCTTGCCAGCATTGTTGAATTCCTGAAATCTGATTCTAGTTTTCAGACCTGGTATAGGCAACCTACCTTGTAGCCCTCAAGCTGAGGGCACTTTTCCATGTGGAAATAACCACTTTTGACATACTCCTCAGATAGATTTCAGCTGATATTCGTGTCCCTCTTCATTAGAGATGCAGGATATTGTTTTTTTATTCTTATAAGTTGCAAACAATAAAACATTGTTAATGTAGTGACTATACCTTGGAAATCATTGCTGTAGACTTAGCTAGCATAGTTTGTCGCTTTGGATATTGGTCTGAAAAGATCTGGTTATACATCTGGACACATTTCCCCATATGTCCTCTCAGATGGAAGGTCCAGGTTTTAAGTTTTCTACTTTCTCTTCATAAGACCCCTTTCATCTTAGCATAACAAGCTTCATTGGCTAACAGTTCTCAGAGGAAGTGATATCGTAACCATTCTATGGGAGAGACTCTATGGACTAGTGGCTTAGACTGGCTGTCAATATGTAAAATGGGATATAGAGAAATTTATAGAATTCTTTCTTGGAGGAATCCTGGTACTTCAATTTATTATTAGTTTTAGTTCAGAAGCTTAATTTTAAGTTTTTAAGTTTTATAAGTTTCTTTTTCTTTGCTTTCCAGTTATCTTAACAAACAGTTTCTACACCACTGAAAGATAAACTGAAGTACGTTGAAATCTTGAAAGGTTTATTTGAATAAACATTAATTTGAACCTGGTGGCATCAAGTTGAAAATGGCTGGAGCTCTCCACCAGCAGGATGTAAAGGACAGACCCTTTTCCCCCCCCAGTTTTCCCCTCCCCCCCCCCCCCCCCCCCACAAGCAGTCCTCAGTTTGTTTCCTATGATTAAGATTCTCCGGGCGCCTGGGTGGCTCAGTGGGTTAAAGCCTCTGCTTTCGGCTCAGGTTATGATCCCAGGGTCCTGGGATTGAGCCCCACATCGGGTTCTCCGCTCAGCTGGAAGCCTGCTTCCTCCTATCTCTCTCTGCCTGCCTCTCTGCCTACTTGTGATCTCTGTCAAGTAAATAAATAAATTCTTAAAAAAAAAAAAAGATTCTCTTACGGTTTGTCTCCCTCTCTGGTTTCATCTTGTTTTATTTTTTCCTCTCTTCCCCTATGATCCTGTTTTGTTTCTTAAATTTTTAAGAAATATTTTTCCTCTCTTCCCCTATGATTCCATGTGAGTGGGATCATATGATGATTGTCTTTCTCTGACTTGACTTATTTCACTTAGCATAATACCCTCTAATTCAATCCACATCATTGCAAATGGCAATATTTCATTTTTTGATTGATGTGTAATATTCCATATATATACATATATGTATCCCACATCTTCTTCATTCATCTGTTTATGGACCTCTGGGCTCTTTCCATAGTTTGACTATTGTGGACATTGCTGCTATAAACATTGGGGTACAGGTGCCCCTTGAGATCACTGCATTTGTACCTTTGGGGTAAATACCCAGTAGTGCATTTGCTGGGTTGTAAGGTAGCTCTATTCTCAACTTTTTGGGAACCTCTATACTGTTTTCTGGAGTGGTTGCATCGGCTTGCATTCCTACCAACAATGTAGGAGGACTCCCCTTTCTCTGCATCCTCTCCAATATCTGTCATTTTTTGACTTGTTAATTTTAGCCATTCTGACTGGTGTGAGGTGGTATTGCATTGTGGTTTTGATTTGTATTTCCCAGATGCGAGTGATGTTGAGCATTTTTCATGTGTCTGTTGGCCATTTGTATGTCTTCTTTGGCGAAATGTCTGTTCATGTCTTCTGCCCATTTCTTGGTTAGAGTATTTGTTCTTTGGGTGTTGAATTTGCTAAGTTCTTTATAGATTTTGGGTACTAGTCCTTTATCTGATATGTCATTTGCAAATATCTTCTTCCATTCTGTTGGTTGTATTTTTCTTTTGTCCTGTTTTCTTTGCTGTGTAAAAGCTTTTGATCTTGATGAAGTCCCAATAGTTCATTTTTGCCTTTGTTTCCCTTGCCTTTGGAGATGAGTCTAGCAAAAAGTTGCTGTGGCTGAGGTTGAAGAGGTTTCTGCCTATGTTCTTCTTAAGGATTTTGATGGATTCCTTTCTCGCATTGAGGTGCTTCATCCATTTTGAATCTATTTTTGTGTATGGTGTAAGGAAATGGTCCAGTTTCATTCTTCTGCATGTGGCTGTCCAATTTTTCCGACACCATTTGTTGAAGAGACTGCTTTTCCATCAGATATTCTTTCTTGCATTGTTGAAGATTAATTGACCATAGAGTTGAGGGTCCATTTCTGGGTTTTCTGTTCTGTTTCTGTTCCATTGTTCTATGTATCTGTTTTTGTGCCAGTACCATACAGACTTGATGATTATAGCTTTGTAATAGAGCTTGAAGTCCAGAATTGTGATGCCACCAGTTTTGGTTTTCTTTTTCAGTGTTTCTGAGGAAAGGTTTTTGTAAAGCAGACACTGAAACAAAGCTAGGAAATTATTTTATTGGCTGTAGCTTAAGTGATTGTCCTACTTGGGAAAGCCTGGTTGGCTGTTTGTGATTGCTTGTTGTTAAGTTTTGATTTCTTAACCTTGAGGCACTTGTGAGAATCGACCCTGGCTTAGATTTTGCTTTGCTTATATAGGCTACCAGGGTATTAGAGCCACCTCAATCTAATGACTCCCTTGTTTAATTAGTCTAACAGCACCTATCCACAATCCAGGGGCAAATGGATACCTGAGGCTAACCAGTTCACGTACATGAAAATGCAGAAAGAAAAACAATTAATAAAAACAAAATGCCATACTTATCACAAATACATTTTTCACTTTTAAATAAATAGTTATCAATAGCCGATAACATTCTAGGCCATATGTGTGCAACATTTCACATACACTATTTTAATAACATACAACAGATGGATGTATCCTACCATCCTATCACATATTGTTTTCCAGTACTGTCTACTTGTCATAGCATTTTTCTTGCATTTTTCTCATTTGCAATTCATAACTTCAAGAATTATAATGCTTAGTTTTAGCTACAAGCATTGAGGCTCAGAGAGGCATAAGGTCATAGAATTATTACAAGGGGAAATCAGAAAAATCTCAGCTTTTATGAAATCTAATTTAGTGCTCTTTATATCTATCCCTAGAAAAAGATTATGTAATTCTGCTTTTAAAAATAGTATTATCTTAGGCATCTCATAGAATTTCTCAGCCTGAGGTTTGTAATGTGTATCTTAAACAGAAAGTGGAGGAAGAAGATTGTCTTTCTGCTCTATAGGGTTATAAAAAGAATTAAGTAACCGTTACTCAAAAGATTTTTTTTTTCTCAGATTTAAAAAAAAATAAAATGAAATAAAGTTATTTTGTGTTAGGTTTACAGGTGCATAATATAGCATTTTTTATAGTGTTAGCTAATATTCATTTCTTCCTTATTTCAAAAAAATAAAGTCCTGTTTTTTAGCTGTTTAGAAATAAATGCAGGGAAACTAGTAAAATTAGAATGTCAGCAGTTTGTAACCTCTGACAAAATAGTAAACCTAGGCAATAATTTTCAGTGGCTGCCAATACCTTTATGTTGAAGACTGCCAGAAAAATTTATTGGAAGAAAGAGGCTGGCAACACCTGAATTCTTTGCAAAAATTGAACCTGAATTTTATCTGTGCAAAAGTACAGAAATAGGACCATAGGAAACAGGTACCTCAGGGTTTTTCCATTTGCATAATCTAAAATATGGGAAATTCTCCAAAACAAATTATCCCATTTATTTAACAAAGTGTTTTTTTCCCAAAGTTTTTTTAAGAGAGGTAGAACCTATAGATTAAAATTAATAAGCATGTTAATCACATGGAAAATATGGGCCCCTTTTTTATTATGAATTGAACAAATCAGTTGTAAAAATATAAAATCAGGGAAATTTGAATAGTGACCAAATGTTTGATAATGTTAGTGATTAGTGCTAAGTTTTATTTTAGTTGTGATAATGTGTTATGTTTATGTCTAAAGAAAGGTATTTTTATCTTTTATAGGTATATACTGAAGCATTTACAGATTAGAAGGTATGATGTATCCTTGTGCTTTAAATCTATATGTGTGGATGGACTGGTTGGGTATATGTAGAATAAAATTGTTTAGAATTAATTGTTTAAGCTTAGTAATAGATACATACCAGTTTATTTCTTTCCTTTTTATAGATTTAAATTTTTCCTTATTGAAAATTAAAACTCAAAAAAGAAAGAAAAACTAAAAATAAATCTGTTTGAATTGTTTGAACCCACTTTTTTTTTTATTATTGTTTTTAAAGAGTTATTTATTTGAGAAAGAGAGAGAGAACAGACTCACATGAGCAGGGGGAGGGGCAAAGGGAGAGGGAAAGAGAGAATCCCAAGAAGACTTCCTGTTAACCAAGGAGCTCAATAACTGGGGCTGGATCTCATGACCTGAGCTGAACTCAAGAGGTGGATGCTTAATCAGTTGAGCCACTCAGGTGCCCCCAAGCCTACTTTTAAATAATTCATGGATCAAATATTTTTATCTAAATGAAAAGGAAAATATTGGGGTGCCTGGGTGGCTCAGTGGGTTAAAGCCTCTGCCTTCAGCTCAGGTCATGATCCCAGGGTCCTGGGATCAAGCCCTGCATCGGGCTCTCTGCTCGGGGAGCCTGCTTCCTCCTCTCTCTCTGCCTGCCTCTCTGCCTACCTCTCTGCCTACTTGTTATCTCTGTCTGTCAAATAAATAAATAAAATCTTAAAAAAAAATTAAAAAAGAAAAGGAAAATATTAATGTAAAAACATATAGGATTGTATTATATTAAGGAAATGTGATAGCCATATATTTACAATAAATAAATGAAATACTAAAATTTAATGAACTAAAATTCCAATAAAAGAATAAACACAGGGGCACCTGGGTGGCTCAGTGGGCTAAGCCTCTGCCTTCAGCTCAGGTCATGATCTCAGGATCCTGGGATAGAGCCCCACATTGGGCTCTCTACTCAGGGGGAGCCTACTTCCTCCTCTCTCTCTGTCTGCCTCTCTGCCTACTTGTGATCTCTCTCTCTGTGTCAAATAAGTAAATAAAATCTTTTAAAAAAAGGAATAAACACAAATGATGTGGAAAATAGAATAAATACAAAAAAATAAGGAAATGGAAAACAATGGTGCAGGGATATCAAGAGTATGTAAATATGAGCTCTCAGTAGATGGTTACAGTTTCTTGGCAAATTAGGAATAAAAGGGCATTTCTTTAATTTGATAAAATGAACCTACCAAAAACCTACAGTGAAGTATTAATCTTAATGTGAAAACATCGTAAGTGGTCCCCTTAAAATCAGGAACTAGTGGTACCTGGGTGGCTCTGTCAGTTAAGCATCTGCCTTTGGCTCAGGTCATGATCCCAGGGTCCAGGGATCCAGCCCCTCATTGGGCTCTTCGCTCAGCAGGGAGTCTGCTTCTCCCTTTCCCCTTCCCCCTGGTCATGCTGTCTTTCTCTCTCAAATAAATAAATAAAATATTTTAAAAAATAAAATCAGGAACTAGATGAGCATACTTACTATCACTGTTTTAAGACAGCATTGATCTGGAAAGACATAGCTATGTCAGTAATGTAGAAAAATAAATCAAAAGAATAAGTATTTAAAAGAAAGAAGCTATACTTTCTTATTCACAAATAATATGCTTAGTTACAAAGAAAACCCAAAATTGTGTACAGAAGAAAAACTTAAATTAATAATAGATTTTAGAAAGATGTGGAAGAAATGTGTCTACTGAAATTTATTTTCTTCTAACTGGGGTTTATAAGTTTGTATAGTGATTCAGAGGTCAAAGTGAAGTTTCCTAGCTTTTTTCAATCTGTATGAGGTCAGACATTGAAGCTGAACTTCATTGACACTAAATGCAGCTCTCAGCATCTTATCTTTAAAAGAGGAGGTGTCAACTTGACTGCATGTTAGAATCACTTGGGAGCTCTCAAGATTTCTGGTGCCTAGGTTTCACCTCCCCAAATTTTGATTTAATTGTTCTGTTCTATACTCTGAGCATCAGGATTTTAAAAGCTCTCAATTGATTCTGTCATGCAGTTTAATTGAGATCTGCTTTGAGAAGAAAGTTGGAAGTAAACAATTTCATTACCTCTCCTCTAACCTCAGGGCTTCTGCCCAAGATTCTTGGCTTGTAGTGCTTATCTTCATATTGTGCTTCAAGGATTTCGGGTGCAATTGCTTAATTTATCAGAGTTGTACTAGGGCTTCAACTTAGTTTGAGGCATATCTGAAATAAAGTGTTGAAGTTTATTTGTTCCTTAGTGCAGCATTTACCCAAACCCCTGATGATTAGGGTCATTTATTAAAGTTATATATTTCTAGACCATTTTCTAGATTCTGAAGGATGGAGGTGTTTGGGAAGATGCATTTCCAATAAGAGCCCCAAATTCTTATAATCAAGTAAGTTAAGAAAAATACTGCATAAACGGAACCATTAACACTATTAAATTTTAGTTTATACTTTACCATCTTATTTATCTAGTTCATTGATAAAACAAGTAAAGCTTTGTTTTCTATCAGGAAACATACTTACCTTTATTTACTTCAAAATGTACATGAGCGGGCTCCTGGGTGGCTCAGTGGCTTAAGCCTCTGCTTTCAGCTCAGGTCATGGTCTCAGGGTCCTGGGGTGGAGCCCTGCATAAGATCTCTGCTTGATGGGGAGCCTGCTTCCCCCTCTCTTTCTGCCTCTTTGCCTAGTTGTGATCTCTCTCTCTCTCTCTGTGTCAAAAAATATATACACGTATACATACGTATGTATACGTATATATATATATTTTGACACACATATATGATATATATATGTATATATCCAAAATGTACATGAGGACATAGAGGAATCCTTATCCTTGTGATGTCCTACAAAGAGAGAACAGTCTTGAACCCGTGACAGATTTTGCTTCCCCAGGACAAAGAAACACATGACATCACCATCATGACTTTGGATAAACAATGGCTTTAAATCATAAGTTTTGTAAAGGTTATTATATTCAAGCAAAATGCCCCAAATGTTTATTTAAATGGCCTGTAAACAATATTCTAGTATGAATTACAACGTTAGCAACAGGAAGTATCAGACAATGGTAACCTACTTTAAACATTTTATTTTAAAAAAGCCTAAAATTGGCTGGCTTTAACTACAGGAGAAAAGAAAACCAGCTGATTACTGTTAGAGCACGTGATCATTCTGATTCATGATGGAGATTTCAGTTACATTACACTGTTTTCAATATGCACAGTTGATAGGGAGTTATTAGAGTAGCATTATGAAATTCACTAGTATATATGCAGATATGTATATTTTATTTCAAAGCATTGGATTTGAATGAGAATGTTTAATTTAATTTTGTGATACCTTATATGCTAGAGAAATGTCTACACAAATATTTCAGCTAACATGTAAATGTCATATTGTGTGAAAACACCTGACAGTTTTTAAAGCACCAGATATACTTGAACTAGAAATATGTAAGTTTCAGTTATAAGAAATTATAGTAGTTTGGGTGTACACAGGTCTTGAATAGTCAATATCTCTGTTCTCTGAAATCAGTTGTGGATCACAAAAAAGTTGCTTTGAATAGGGTGAAAATATCACCCAAAATGTTGTAGACTAATACTGCTTTTCCAGAGCTAAATATCTATTAGGTAAGGTGAGAACCATTCATTCTGATAAAATGGTTCTTTAGGATACAATATGAAGTAAGTGTAATTCTTCCATGCATGAAGCTGTTTAATGGTCTTAGGAGGAATTAAATACATTGGGTAAGAGGGAATTAAGGTGGAAAGATGTGTTTTTTTTTTTCCTTTAAGTGGAATATATTGTGAAGCTACTGGAAATGTTTGCATAGCTCTCTTTTTTTTTTAAGCTTTTTTTTAAACATATAATGTAATCCCACCACCCTCTCCCAACCCCTCTCTCCCCACTCCCCTCATTTTGTTTTATGATATTAAGAGTCTCTTTTGGTTTGTCTTCCTCCCAATCCCATCTTGTTTCATTTTTTTCTTTTCCTACCACCTTAACCCCCACCCCCGTTGCATCTCTACTTCCTCATATCAGGGAGATCATGTGATAGTTGTCTTTCTCCAGTTGACTTATTTGGCTAAGCATAATACGCTCTAGTTCCATCCATGTTGTCGCAAATAGTAAGATTTCATTTCTTTTGATGGCTGCATAGTATTCCGTTGTATATATATATCACCTCATCTTTATCCATTCATCTGTTGATGGACATCTAGGTTCTTTCCATAACTTGGCTATTGTGGACATTGCTGCTATAAACATTCAGGTACACGTGCCCCTTTGGATCACTACGTTTGTATCTTTAGGGTAAATACCCAGTAGTGCAATTGCTGGGTCATAAGGTAGTTCTATTTTCAATTTTTTGAGGAACCTCCATGCTGTTTTCCAGAGTGGTTGCACCAGCTTGCATTCCCACCAACAGTGCAGGAGGGTTCCCCTTTCTCCACATCCTCGCCAGCATCTGTCATTTCCTGACTTGTTCATTTTAGCCATTCTGACTGGTGTGAGGTGGTATCTCATTGTGGTTTTGATTTGTATTTGTATTTCCATGATGCCCAGTGATGTGGAGCACTTTTTCATGTGTCTGTTG